>BQNB010014573.1:0-49281 GCA_026074375.1 Tanacetum coccineum
CACTCCTGATTTAACAAATATGAGTAACAATGGAGGAAAGACTGACCAGGATGCTGAACAATATCATGTCAAAAGTCCTTTACTTGCTTCCTTAATTGATCAACCAACAATTGACCAGTCATACCAATCTCTCAAGGCTGAAATATTTCTTTCAAAGAGACCATTGCCTAATTTTAAAAAGATTTTTTAAGAAAAGAACCACATTGTGTTAATCTTGAACTTAAATATCAAAATTATGCTTTAAAATCAGGGCAACATGGTCAATCTTTGAATGAATCAAGTAATAAAGCCAACATTAAAAAGGAAATTGGTGTTTTGGAAACAATAATCATTGAACTGGAAAATAGTGTGGCTAAATCACTTGAAAAGAATGAGCAATTACACAAAGAAAATGAACATATGAAACAGAGTTGCAAAGATCTTTATGATTCTATAAAAAAGACACGAGTTTAAACGAAAGACCATAATGACTCACTGGTTGCTCAAGTAAATAGTAAGAATGTTGAAAATGCTGATTTAAAAGCTCAAATTCAGGAAAAGTTTTTGCGAATACAACATTGAAAAATGAATTAAGAAAGTTAAAAGGAAATAGCGTGGATACTAAGTTTGCAAAACCATCAATCTTGGGGAAACCAGTTTTACAACCACCAAGAATTTCACTTGTGCAAAATTTGATCTAAGCCTTGGAGGGCTTAGATTTTGTTTGCATTGTATTTTTGCACTCAATAGGAGTGTGTCTTAGTGCAGGGTTACCCCTTAGGTAACCTGCACTTTTGATTTGCATTTGTGCAAAGTGCATCAGTAGGAACTAAGGTGTTTCTACTGTCACTTTTGGCTTAAGACCAAGCTAGGTAATCATAGGTTTTAGCTTCTAAGATTAAAGTAGGATTTAGATTAGTTATAGCTTAATATAGATTAAGACTTTAATTTTATTTTCTAGCTTATTTTCCTAGCTTAATTTGCTGTCAAAATTCAACTAAGAGAAACCAAAAGACCAAAAACAGTAGGTAGATTAAAGTAGCTTTTTAATTCAAAATTCTAGCTTAAAATTATTGATTTTATAGTTTAAATAGATAGATAATAAGTAGTCTTATAAGTTCTTACAAGCTCATAATCTAGTTTAGCTTATTAGGTAATTTAGCTTAGCTGAATTTTGTGCATTTTTGCTTATTGTCTGAGTTTGCTTATTTTATCATCATTTTTTGTTGCTTAAATGTATCTCCAGCTCTTTTCTCCTTTAATATTAAGCTCATGCACATCATAAGCTTTACTAAGCTTCTTTTGTTTTGAAAATTAAGCTTAAATTAAGCTTTTTACAAGCTTTTAAGTAGAAGCAAGGTCAAAACCCCACTTTCTGAAGGCAGCTTATTGATAAGCTGTTTAAGAGCTTATTAGTTAGTTTCAGCTTATTCTCCCTTCATTAAAATAGCTTACTTTTGTGTCCTCTATAAGCCCTACTATTCAGTTTTCATAAAAAGCAAAAAAATAAAAAAAAGTGCAAAAAGGGGTTAACCACACTCGAACCCACGACCTCCCTCTTATATGCCATATGTCTTAACAAGTGTGCTACAATAGCTCATCCATCAGTGTTTCTTTTCATTAAAAACTTATACACGTTTGGACTTTCTCTTTTATTAATAAGCTGTAGCCATATAAGCTCATTTGAGGGCTTATTTGTTTAGCAATTTGGTTTTTCTTATTTTTCTTGTGTTCCTGCTAGTGTTTAAGATTTATCCTGAATTTTTTAGATTTTTCTAGCTTAAATTTTATTTTTAATCAATTTTCGTAAGTTTAAAAATTAAAAATTCAATAAAAAAATAGTAAAAAGTTTCAGAAAAATACAAAAAAATAGTTTTTAGTTTTATAAAAAATAGCTTTAGGTTTACATTCAGTAAAATAATTTTTACACTTTTTAGATCTTAATTTTCATTTTTGAGTTTTTATTTTTAATTTTAAAAATAGGATTTTAATTTTAAAAATAGTTAAAAATAGTTTTCTGAGTTTTTATGTTATTTTAGATTTTTCTAAGTTTAAAAATCATTTTTCCAAATTTTTAGTACTTAATTTGCTATTTTTTAGATTTAATTAGATTAAATTAGTTTTTAATTCATGAAAAATTCAAAAATAATCAAAAAAATGTTTTTCTTTTTCTTAAAATTTTCTTTTGTCCTATCTTAGGATTAGAAATTTAGTTTACAATTTTAGGAGTTAAATTTAGTTTACTTGCTTAACTGTACGGTTTATTCGTTTCCGTACTTTGTAAGTGCTTTTAATTGTTTTTAATTGCTCGTTTTTAATTTGTGTAAGTTATAGAAAACCCAATCAATCTTCGAACCCATTCAATATCAATATCCAATTTTCAAGCCGAGGGTTGCAATTTCTCAAATCGTGGGAAAAGACCCGGGATAATCATATTTTCCGGTTACTTACGTATATTTATATATTTATATATATATATATATTTTAAAGACTGTGAATTTTTCCTCTATGGGAGTTTTTTAATTGCTCTTGTTGAAATTTATATATTATATAGTCCTTTTATATACACGTATCAGCCCAACCATAGCTCGACGATAAATGAATTACAAATATATAAATATTGCCTACATTGCCCGTAGATGATGTTTCAACCCGGTAACATCCAAAATCCGACATTGATATACGTTCGTTTCCATGATAGCTATGCACACCGAACCCCCCCCCCCCCCCCCAGGGAGGTCAAACCCCAAATAGATCTATCTATAATACATTTCGCGCTCACATTCTGTATTTGACAGAACTTCATGATTCATGGGCATAGTGGGGTTATCGCTACTTAGGCAAAACGTAATCATGATAAAATGTACACTTGGTCCAATTTTGTAAAAACATGCATTATGTTTTTCACGCAAAAAAACTTGTAAAATTAATAATAGGTAAAACATGGGGCTATGAACTCACCTTGAGTGAGTAAATTGATAATAAAATATCCCAAGTAAAAACGCGTCACGCTAACGCCCGAATGCAACCTAGATATTATAGGTCGAATCAGTATTCAAGTACGTTGTCCAACAACTACTATTTATAATCCTATATAGTTATCATCGCACTATCGTTCGGGCTATCATAATTTAAGAGGTCATGACATGACGTACGAGGAGTTAGGACACTTTAAATCGTAAATCCAACAACTCGTCAATACGCCATCCGAAGAAGCCTCATTATGAAATTCCCTAGTAATATAGCACTTTGATAACTAATAACACACACACACACACACACACACACACACACACACACACACACACATATATATATATATATATATATATATATATATATATATATGTAAAATTTACCTATTATATATATATATATACATATATATATATATATATTATTACATATATATATATATATATATATATATTTATATATATATATATATATATATATATATATATATATATATCACCATAATCGTTTAAGTGAATCGCATTTATAAAGTAAAACGTTTATAATTACTCTTTAGACAAATTATGACTTTAAACTTTGTCGTTTTAAGTCCGTTCTTCGCGTTTCTTACGCCAACGCTTTCGTATTAAGACTGGTACGTGCCATCATAATATTGCTTTTTAAGTTTCTGAGATTCATATTGACGAAACTAGTAAATATGTCGTATATCTTATTCGGTATAGCCTCCGTTTTTTAGCGATTCTTTCGATACGGTTCTCGTAATTGAATTTTTTTATCATATTATTGATGTTAACAAAGTATAAGTTCCTGCCATGAATAGTAACTTTTATAAAATTTGTTTTATTAAAAGTTATTTTAGCGTCGTAAACTCGTAACTAGCGTATCTTCTTCGTTATAAATCTGATTTTTGAGTTTCTTATCATTTTGAAATCTTTATGAGATGTACTATATTTATAAAATCTAATATGGCTATTACGAAATTCGAACCAAAACAGCAAGTTTGAAGTTTGTGATTAAAACATGTTTTAAGCTTGATTTTTGTACCATTAAGCTTCAACACCTTGTTACAACTACTTTACAACACTTATATCTTATGTCATACATATATAAAGTCCATTAGATCATGTTTTGTCCAAGAGAGTCCAAGGTAACAAGATTATGCGGTCCCCCATAACGGGTACAACAAAGATATTGTTGTTGAAAACTTTGAAAATTTTGTAGGAAATTAAAATCTTGATTGCAACACGGTTCCGGATTATAGATAAACGGAACTTGAGGTGGACAATCATGACCATAATAAGCATCGTTCCCATAAAACTCATAAGAATACGTTGGGGGGTTGCGGAGGTGGGTTGAAAACGTTAGGAGAATCATCAATAAAATTAGGTTTTGAAACATAAGGCAATGAATTTCCTTCTCCAGAATAGCATGTCGGATCAAAACTTGGCAAAGTTTGTTGGAGCTCATCAACGGTTTGATTGTTGCACGGTTCCAGATTAGAGATAATCGAAATTTGCGGTGGACAATTGTAACCATAGTGAGCACCTTTCCCACAAGACTTACAAGTACATCATTGGCAAAAGATATCGTCTAACGAATCACTACACTCATAACAACAATGATGGTCTATTAGTGGAGGACTTTGTGAAGAATTTACACCGGGGTCGTGATTGAAAACGAATGGCTCTTGAGTTTCATTAACAAAATTAGTGTTGTCATTGGATGACTCGGAAGTGTTTAGAAGGTCTTGGAAAATTCCATTTTCTTCATAAATTGTAAACCAAACTTCCTTTAATTTCTTTCATAAAAGAGGACATTGTTGACAACGTAGACCATCAACCGGGTTTCCACACTTGGGACAATCATGAAGGGGTTGTTGAGATGAGTCGGGTGTTTTATTAGGATCACGAACAAATTTGCCAACGGAACTCACATTCGAACAACAATATCCTTTATTATACAAAGATCCACAAGATGAACACTCTTTAAACGTGAAGAGGGGATTCAAACGATAATCGAGTGACACCATAAGAATTAAACAATATAGAGGGTTAAGAAAAGAATTAAATGGATAAAAAGAAAAAAAGATTAATTTTGATTTTTTAGGTTTATTAAACAATTCATTTTATTAAAGGACAAAACGAGATAAGACAACTTAAACCAATTAATCAACAAGCTTCACGGTAGCTCTTTAAAAGAATAACGCACAAAGGAGCGGAGGAGCGGGAAAGCGCAAAGCTATTAAAATCCTTCTCCTTTAGGGTCGTAGTTCCTCGGAACAACCTTCCTTATACCCCTCTTATAGTTTGTTTATCAATCAAAGGTGAGCCGTACGTCGCAAGTGACACAAAAGGCAAGTTTTAAATCTTTTGTTGTTTTTAAATACTTTAGGAAAAGTATTTATGATTATTTGATAATATATTCACAAAAATCAAGAAAATAAAATATTTTTGTATTTTTATATTTTAATAAGAAGAAAATATTCACAAACGAGAATGATAATTTCACGAGGAAGGGTCTTCAAGGCACAACAAACTTCAACTCGATAATCGTCGCACAGCCTCCCCGGCAGCGGCGCCAAAATGATAATTGCCTTTTTTAAGTGAGGTAAATTATAATCAAATATAATAGTAACGTATTCCAAAAGATTTTAAAAGAAATCACTTTTATCAAAAGTAAAATCAAAAATCTCCCGGGTCGTTTCCCGATGAGGCGTAAATAGAAAATCGAGTGTCAGTTTGGAAATTATGTTTGAATATAATAAATTTTGGTTTAGATTTATAAATCTACTAATAACATGCAAAAATATATAAAAGAAAACCAAAAACGAAAGCAATTAAAGAAAAACGCGAAGTAAAAACGCGACTTAAAAAACTAAATTATCAAAATTTAAACCTAAAATGATTTTTTAACTTTTCCTAATCCTAAATGACTAAATTATAAGAAAAATTAAAGAAAATCCTAAAACAAGAGCTTTTAAAGTTAAAGAATGAAGAAAACGAGAACGGGATTCAAATCCCGTTCTTTAAAAACTGAAATTCTAGAATTTTAACCCTACAAAATCAAATTTATTTTTCCTAGGTCCTAAATGACAAAAGAAAATTTTGAAAAAAAAGAATTATATTTTTTTGATTTTTTTATAATTTTTTATGAATAAAAATGTTTTAGTAAATAAATTAATTAAAAATACTAAACGAAATGCGAAAAAATCAAAAAAAAATTGCATGAAAATACTTTAAGCTATGAAGAACCTAGGAAAAATAAAAACTTGAACAAGCAGCTTATAAATAAGCCGGAAATAAGCTAAATAAGTCTGTTAAGCAAAAAGGTTAAAAAGGGTTAAATAATAAACATGGGAGAACATGACCACATTGGCCCTACTGGTGCTAGTGGTTAGTGTGTGTTTAGTGTGGGACATGTGTGTGTTAAAAGGTGGGTCACAGGTTCGAAACTTGTGGCTTCCCTTTTTGCTAAATTATTTTTTTTTCTTTTTACAAACTTATAGATTAGACAAAGATAAGCAACTTTTATAACTACAACTTTTTATGAAATCTTATAAATAAGCCAGAAAATGAGATCAAAAAGCTGACACTTAACTTATTTTACACTAAGGCTTGAAAAGGCTAACTAATTGGTTTATTTAGAACACAATAAGCAAATGGGAAACAAAAGATGTTGGATCGTTTACTGAATAGATCTTAACCTTTAGCTTGCAAAGATCTTGTTATTTTAGATAATTCTAAAACAACAATAATGAAACATTGACTAAACACAATGATTAAGCGGAAACTATTTCATCACTGCAAGAAAGACAATATGAATAAACAAACAAGAAAACTTTATATAAAACCGAATCTGCCTAGGTTACAGAATTACAAAAAACTATGATTGCTATATGAGTCTCTGAATGAGCTGTGTAGAACAATATCAACTAACTATGCCTAGGGTCCATTTATACACCAAGTAAAGCCAATAGGCTTACTAAACGACGTATAGAGATCATCATATCTTTGCCTAAAATGCTCATTCATATCTCTAACTCTAAATACAATCTGTTTCATCCAGAACTAAACTCAAACACTAATAGTATTAACAACTATACTACCAAGTACAAATTCTGTTAACTCATCAACCAGTACAACAAGTGAACTTTAGCAGACTGACTAAAAAACAACAAATTAAGCCTTAAAATACATAATTCCTAACAATCCTCCATTAAACTTGATACCTCACTTGTTAACATTACAAGTTCATAGATTTGTTCTCGATTTAGTCTTGAGGATTGCATCCAACACATTATTAATATCTCTTTGATGATGAATCTGATTGTTGTTCCCTTAATAAATCAGATCATACATTGTCTTTAAGTTTTTAGCAGCACTTCTAAGTCTTTAAGCAACATCAACCTAAGTTGCTTTGGTATTTTTGGCAACCTACCAGCCATAACGGATTTGAGATCTCTACCAGTAGCCGTTTGTGCTCTGGAGTAGCCAATTATTTAGTGGCAAATACTATGGTGCCTTGATAACCATTTAGTTTTTTGGTAAACTGTCAACCATTAACGGATTTAAAGAAGTCCTATACCCCAAATCCGTTTGCTTTAGACTAGTCAGTTCTTATGCCTATTAAGCATGGTGAACTGATGACCATTTGTTGTGTAGTGGTTAGCCAACACCCAAACCCTTCTCTCTTCTATTAATGCTTTCAGATACCCAAACCATATTTCAACTACTGAGAATTTCATCATCTTATCCCTTCTTGCTTCTCAATCATCTTCAAAAGTTGATAGCAAACTTCATCTTTTGTTCCATCAAGAAGCTTCATCTTTAGCATTACTTGGCAGGCATCTTTTGACAAAGGATATTTCATGTCTGCCAACATATATATACTAGATGCATCCAAAGTAAGACAATGTACTGCACATGAAGAATAGTACCTCTAGTTGATCATCTTCTGTTAAATTGGCAAGCTCCAGATTGCATCATCACTAAGAGGTGGATCAAACATGGTCTTGAGATCACCCCAAAGTACTCTGTCATACATCTCTTCAGGTCTATTTTTGCCATACTTCTTCATTACCAATCTATACAACTCATATAAATCTTATCAGAACCATCTATTCTTATGATCTGATAAACACATTTTAGCCCTAATTGAGGAATGATCTTCCAATCAACAATGCTGGGAGGTTTTATAGCTGTTGGAATAACATTTATTCCTTCCTCAGATTCTGATGAAGCACCTGTAACTTTATCCTTCATAAATGCTTCCTTTTCTTCTTCAGCATCATCATGTGCAGACTTATCAATATGTATTCCTTTCCTTGCTATCTGCTTCTTCCTTTTTCCTATCTTCTTCATTGGCTCTTCAACCTTTTCTTCTGGAACATCTTTAATCTTTTGCTTCTTTGAGAATTCTTGCTCTAGTTGTACACCCTGTCTCTTTACCCTTTCATCAGCTTCCATTGGCACCAAATTTTCAATACTCTTCACTAACTTTTCAAATTCAGTCTTGAGCTAATCAAAAGTAAGTTTCTTCAATTGAGTCAATTTCCATGAGCTTTGTTTTTTGATGAAGGTACTCATGTAATCTCTTTGTTGTGCTTGTGTCATTGGCTTGCTTCTTTTGCCTAGCCCTTGTATTCAGCATAAAACGCTTCTTTCTAATTGAGTCATTTCCACCATCCTTTTAGCAAAATCTTCACCAGTCATACTTTCTCCTTGTAAACTCTTGGTTAGTTTTGCATTTGCTTCAAGTTTTGCCCTGATGGTATCCCAATCCTCTTCAGTATAATGCTGAGCATCTTCTTGAACTTCTGCTTTTCTTTTCTTTTGTTGTTCTGATAATTCTTCCTCTTTTGATATCCTTTTAGCTAACAAAGCATCCAAATAAACTTGTCTTGCAGCTTCTTCCTCCTGTAGTGTTTGCAATCTTATGGCTTCTGCAATACCAGGCTTCTTCTTTTGAATTGTCTTTTGTTCTTTTTAGTACTTGAATCTCTTCTGTAGTCATTGGAGCTTTTCCATTTCTTTGACTTTTAATAAGAGAAGGAATTGTTACTTTTTAGTTTTGAACTATACAAAGATACTAACTAGTGCCAGTACCAGTACTTACTCCTCAACTACCCAGTACTAAAATCTTCACTTGCCGAGTATTAATTCTAATCATTGCCAGATATTAACTTCTACCTCGCCAGTATTAACTTCTGCTTCAGCATCCTACCTTTGACACTTTTCTCCTCTTGTATCTTACTACCCATTTTTTCTTTTTTTTATTTTAAAAAATTTTTTTTTTTGTCACAATTGACCTTGCTTTTTGAGAAGCAACCTTTGATAAAGTTTTAGCTGCTTCTAAAGTTGTAGGACTTATATCTTCCTCTTGTGCCTCCCTTGAAGCACTCTTTGTCTTGGTAGGAGTAACAAAATCTTTAACCAAAGAAACTAGAGGATCATCATCTAATTCTTGAATTTTCCTCCCTTGAGCCTCTGTTTCTTCATCCTCTAAGTCAGATACAACTACTCTCTTGGTCTTTCTCTTCAAAGCTACCTCCAAGGACTTCACCTTTTTGACCAATGTGAGTATAGCACTTCCAAGTATCTGTTTGGTCTCCTTAAGTTCCCCGGGTCGTTTCCCGACGAGGCATGAATAGAAAATCGAGTGTCAGTTTGGAAATTATGCTTGAATATAATAAATTTTGGTTTGGATTTCTAAATCTACTAATAACATGCAAAAATAGATAAAAGAAAACCAAAAACGAAAGCAATTAAAGAAAAACGCGAAGTAAAAATGCGACTTAAAAAACTAAATTATCAAAATTTAAACCAAAAATGATTTTTTAACTTTTCCTAATCCTAAATGACTAAATTATAAGAAAAATTAAAGAAAATCCTAAAACAAGAGCTTTTAAAGTTAAAGAATGAAGAAAACGAGAACGGGATTCAAATCCCGTTCTTTAAAAAATGAAATTCTAGAATTTTAACCCTACAAAATCAAATTTATTTTTCCTAGGTCCTAAATGATAAAAGAAAATTTTGAAAAAAAAGAATTATATTTTTTTGATTTTTTTATAATTTTTTATGAATTAAAAATTGTTTTAATAAAATAAATTTATTAAAAATACTAAACGAAATGTGAAAAATCTGAAAAATTGCATGAAAATACTTTAAGCTATGAAGAACCTAGGAAAAATAAGAACTTGAACAAGCAGCTTATAAATAAGCCGGCAATAAGCTAAATAAGTCTGTTAAGCAAAAAGGTTAAAAAGGGTTAAATAATAAACATGGGAGAACATGACCAGATGGCCCTACTGGTGCTAGTGGTTAGTGTGTGTTTAGTGTGGGACGTGTGTGTGTTAAAAGGTGGGTCACAGGTTCGAAACTTGTGGCTTCCCTTTTTGCTAAATTATTTTTTTTTCTTTTTATAAACTTATAGATTAGACAAAGATAAGCAACTTTTATAACTACAACTTTTTATGAAATCTTATAAATAAGCCAGAAAATGAGATCAAAAAGCTGACACTTAACTTATTTTACACTAAGGCTTGCAAAGGCTAACTAATTGGCTTATTTAGAACACAATAAGCAAAAGGGAAACAAAAGAGCTAAACACAGATGATTACCAATATCTAATAAGCAACTAAGGACAAATTTAAGCAAAAGAAACAGGTTGTAAAGGAAAGAAAGAACAAATAAGCAAACTGGCCAAAAGTACAACCAAACAGCCTAAGGGGCACTCTTTGGGCTTAATTTTTAAGCCCTTAAAGGATCCTTATGGATATGAGACTTATATGAGCTTAAAGATTGTACAATAAGCTTTCTAAAATACCAAAGATAAAAGAGTTTGAAACTTATTTAAGCCTTGAAAAAGGCTTATGAAAACTGCTGTTTTTACTTAGTAGATGCTGATTTTTCTCTTAAAGACAAATGCCAATATGCATGCTAAATTTTAACTATCAAAATAAGGTCAAAAATGTAAATTAAGCTGAAACAGGTAGAGTTAGACAAACAATGAGCTTATTATCTTAAATTCAGACTTTAAAAACTATTTTGACTTGCCTAATTCTCAGATTGAAAATTGGACTATTTATAACTAAAGAAAATTTTGACAGTTTTGACTTAGACCACAAATGCCAATGCAAACTCAAACTGACTTACAATAACACTCAAAAACTAGTATGAAACTACCAACAAAAACCACTTAATCAAAACATAAGCAGATAAGAAGAATCACATAACTAGGAAACCACAAATTTAAACCATTACTTCTTAGAACCTTGAAAACCTTTTAAAACAGATTCAATCTATTTAAAATAGTTAGTTAAAGCTGGCTTAGTGACCCAACCCAATGAAAACAAAGAATTGACCCATTTTGAACCTTAATCCAAACACCCCTTAATAACTCAAAATATGACATATAAGCTTGAACAGATTAAAAGAAGCATTAAACAAGATCAAATAAGCAATAATGAGAATAAATAAGCATAAACAAGCACATATAAGCAGAATTTAAGCAGTAATAAGCAAATGTCATAAAAAGACTAGTCAGTTCTTATGCCTATTAAGCATGGTGAACTGATGACCATTTGTTGTGTAGTGGTTAGCCAACACCCAAACCCTTCTCTCTTCTATTAATGCTTTCAGATACCCAAACCATATTTAACTACCTGAGTATTTCATCATCTTATCCTTCTTGATTCCAATTCATTCTTCAAAAAGTTTGATTGAAAACTTCATCTTTTGTTCCATCAAGAGCTTCATCTTTAGCATCATGGCATGCATCTTATTGGACCAAATAGGATATTTTCTGTCTGCCAACATATATATACTAGATGCATCCAAAGTAAGACAATGTACTGCACATGAAGAATAGTACCTCCAGTTGATCATCTTCTGTTAAATTGGCAAGCTCCAGATTGCATCATCACTAAGAGGTGGATCAAACATGGTCTTGAGATCACCCCAAAGTACTCTGTCATACATCTCTTTAGGTCTATTTTGCCATACTTTTCATTATAAATCTATACTACTCATATAAAATTTATCAGAACCATTATTATTATGATCTAATTAACACATTTTAGACTGATTGGGATTGATCTTCCAAATAACAATCGCTAGGAGGGTTTTTATAGTTGTTGTGAATACACTTTTTTTCTTCTGAGATTCTGATGAAGCACCTGTAACTTTATCCTTCATAAATGCTTCCTTTTCTTCTTCAGCATCATCATGTGCAGACTTATCAATATGTATTCCCTTTTTCCCTTGCTATATGCTTATTCCTTTTCCTATCTTCTTCATTGGACTCTTCAACCGTTTCTTCTGGAAATCTCTCAATCTTTTGCTCTTGAGAATTCTTGCTCCAGTTGTACACCCTGTCTCTTTACCCTTTCATCAGCTTCCATTGGCACCAAATTTTCAATACTCTTCACCAACTTTTCAAATTCAGTCTTGAGCTCCTCAAAAGTAAGTTTCTTCAATTGAGTTAATTTCCATGAGCTTTGGTTTTTGATGAAGGTACTCATGTAATCTCTTTGTTGTGCCTGTGTCATTGGCTTGCTTCTTTTTGCCTTAGTTTTGTTCAGCATAAAACTTCTTTTTTCTAATTGTTCATTTCCACAATCCTTTTAGAAAATCTCTCACCAGTCTTCTTTCTCCTTTGGTAACTCTTGGTTAGTTCTGCATTTGCTTCAAGTTTTGCCCTGATGGTATCCCAATCCTCTTCAGTATAATGTTGAGCATCTTCTTGAACTTCTGCTTTTCTTTTCTTTTGTTGTTCTGATAATTCTTCCTCTTCTGATATCCTTTTAGCTAACAAAGCATCCAAATAAACTTGTCTTGCAGCTTCTTCCTCTTGTAGTGTTTGCAATCTTATGGCTTCTATAAGACCAGCTTCTTCCTGTTGAATTTGTACCTTTGTTCTCTTGGTAGCTTGAATATCTTCTGTAGTCATTGGAGCTTTTCCTTCTCTTTGACCTTTAATAGGAGAAGGAATTATGACTACACTAGGAGTACTAACTGGTCCAGTACTAGTACTAACTCCTAAACTACCAGTACTAAAATCTTCATTGCCAGTATTAATTCTAATACTACCAGTATTAAATTCATTACTAGCCAGTATTACTTCTGCCTTCAGCTCCTCTTACTCTTGACACTTTTTACTCTTGTATCATTCTACCCCGTAATCAATGGACTTGCTTTTGAGATGCAACCTTTGATATAAAGTTGTAGTGCTTCAATAGTTGTAGGGTTTTATCTTCCTCTTGTACTCACCTTTTGAAGCAATCTTTGTATTGGTAGGAGTAACAAAGTCTTTAACCAAAGAAACTAGAGGATCATCATCTAATTCTTGAATTTTCCTCCCCTGAGCCTCTGTTTCTTCATCCTCTAAGTCAGATACAACTACTCTCTTAGTCTTTCTCTTCAAAGCTACCTCCAAGGACTTCACCTTCTTGACCAATGTAAGGATAGCACTTCCAAGTGTCTGTTTGGTCTCCTTAAGTTCTTTTCCATGCTATCAACCTTGGACTATTGTTTAGGTACTAGCACCATCAAGTCTTGTAGTTTCAAACTGGTCCTTAACACTTCCAAAAGTGTGACCTTTATGGGAGGAGGAGTATTATTTTCTCTGTTTCTAAGGACCTGAGGTGGAGAATCATGTATGTTACCACTGGTCCAATACCTGCATACTAAGCCAGTGGTTGTAGTGGTAGTCCTCAGTGTTCAACTCCCACCCTTGTGGTAGTTGCCTCATTTGGTATTACAGGGGTGATAGTAGGAACCCTGTGACTGAGGAATCTTTGTTTCTTATCTGTCACAGTGACCTAAGGTGCGTGATGAAGGTTGTTGGTTTCTGTGGTGGATGAATGGTTGTTGAGATGTCGGTGAAACAAGGATCAAGGGGGTTGAAGATGTGAATAAAAGAGTTCTTCATATTCAGAGTTTTTTCCACACAAGCTCTGATATCACTTGTTGTATCGTTTACTGAATAGATCTTAACCTTTAACTTGCAAAGATCTTGTTATTTTAGATAATTCTAAAACAACAATAATGAAACTCGACTAAACAATGATTTATATGCGGAAATATATCAACAATGCTAAGAAGAAAAATATGATAAACACAAGAAACTTTATATAAACCTTGAATCTGCCTAGGTTACAGATTAAAAAACAATGATTGTTTTTAATATTATGATCTTAATGATCTGTGTAGAGAAAATTTATCTACTAACTATAACTAGGGTTTCTTTTTATACACCAAGGAAACTTAATGGCTTTACAAAAAACGGGGTTAAAGAGATCAGCCTATCTTTTCTAAGATATTCATGCAATCTTAACTTTAACTATATTTCTGTTCTACCAGAACTAAACTCAGACACTAACAGTATTACTATGCCTATACTACTAGTACGATCTCTGTTAAACTCTTTACTACCAGTTACTTACACGTGAACTAGCAGTACTAACTATAATACAAAGAATTAACTCTAAAATACATAATTACTATCAAAAGAGCTAAACACAGATGATTACTTTATCATAATAAAGCAACTATGGACAAATTTAAGCAAATGAAACAGGCTGAACAAGAAAATAAGATCAAATAGCAAACGGCCAAAAGTACAATCAAATGGCTAAGGGGATCTTTGGGCTTAATTTTTAGCCACCTTTAAAGGTATCCTTATGGAATATGAGAACTTATTATGAGCTTGATGGTTTGTACAATAAGCTTTCTAAAAACCAAAGATAAATTGAGTTTGAAACTTAATTTAAGCATTGGAAAAAAGGCTTATGAAAAATACTATTTTTACTTAGTAGATGCTGATTTTTTTTTGAATTTTCTCTTAAAGGACAATGCCTATTATGCAGGCTTTTATTTTAACTATCACAATAAGCTCAATAATATAATATTAAGCTAATAGATTGAGTTAGACTAACAATGAGCTTATTTTCTTAAATTCAAAACTTTAAAAAACTATTTTGACTTGCCTAATTCTCAGATTGAAAATTGGACTATTTATAACTAAAGAAAATTTTGAGAGTTTTGACTTAGACCACAAATGCCAATGCAAACTCAAACTGACTTACAATAACACTCAAAAACTAGTATGAAACTACCAACAAAAACCACTTAATCAAAACTTAAGCAGATAAGAAGAATCACATAACTAGGAAACCACAAATTTAAACCATTACTTCTTAAGATCCTTGAAAATGAATTTTCACTTGACATCTTTTTAAATCAGATTTATTCTATTTAAAATAGTTCGTTAAGCTAGCTAAGTGGACCAAACCCATGTAAAACAAGAATTGACCCATTTTGAACCTTAATCCAAACACCCCTTTAAGTCTGAAAACAATAATTTTTAACTTGATACATTGATTTTTTATAAACCAACCATTAATACCAGATCTTATATAGCTTAATATGAACTTATTGGGCAACTTTAAACAAAGAAATAAGCAGAAACAATGATCAAACAAGAAATTCAAATATAAGCTATATTAAGACAGAATTATATAAGAGCAATAAAACAAGATAACTAGAATAATGCTGGAACTTCTAATAACAGATGACAATATAAAAGATATAATAAGCAGAAAATAAGGAGCAATAAGGCAGAATTAGCAGGATTTAAGCAATGCTACAGTAAATTCAAGAAAATGAAATTTAGGAACTTACAAGTTCCTTTAGCCCTTTTCTCTGAATTTTAGTAACCAAGAACAAACCTAATGCTTCCCTTGAAGCCCTAAACCAATGGCCATCCTGAATTTACCATGCTCCAATTGCTTTGACAGATTTTGTATTTTTTTTTTGATTTTTTATAAACAATAAGGAAAATGAAAATTAACAACTCAGATCTTTAACTTTAAAAACTCACTTTCATTAAACTTAAAAGGAGTACAATACGTTTGGAACAAGAACAAATAAGCTGAAACTTTCTTAACAAGCTGAAAAATAATAAAAACAGGACTGAAAATTAGAATAAAGAGTACAAAGCTTAAAATTGAATGACAATAATTTAAAGACAAGAAAACATAAATAAAAACATTTAAAAAATAAAGTTAAAACTAAAACTACACTACTCCCCTGAAACTGAAATTTGTTATGCTATTTATAGACGAATTTGAACTAGGGTTGTGTGCTTCTTGTGCTACTTCTGTGAGAGTCTTCAAAGTCTCAATCTTGGCCCTTCAATTATCTTAGTCTCCAAGGTTTATCATCCAAGCCCTCTATTTGGTCTTTGATTTTCTGTCCAATGAGAAAGTAGAGGATTGCCAGCATGGTAATTGTGCCATGTGAGGTGGGGTTAAGGGTTTTGGGGAAGAAGGTGAGGGAAAGTGATGGTTTTGGAGTGTAGCAGGGAAAAACACATTTGGGAGGATAAACAGTATCAATGGCGGGAAATAGATATAAAAGGGGTGCAGGGGATTAGTTTTGGGAGTTGACAAAATTGGCCCCTCATAGTGTATGGTGTTGTTGCAACGAAAGTCCTTTGTGGTGATAAAGTTAGGCAGGTTTGGCAGGTTTAGTCCCTAAGGTTGTATATTGTTATTTCAGGGACAGTCCATAGGGACTAACGGTGAAATGACTTAACAGCTGGGCTCGTTAAATGTTATGGGCCAAGTATATAAAATGTTTTTGGGCCAGTACAAGGTTTGGGCTCGTTTAGTGTGTTAGGGCCAAGTATACGCTGCAAATGGTTTTTAGGCCAGTACAAGGTTTCGGGCTTGTTTATTTAAAATGGGTTTAAGGGTTTAATAATGATAGTGGGCTTACCCGGGCCCACTTTTGACAATTTAGGTTTTCGAGTTTGGTTTTTGATGCTCTTTCCAATGCCACTTCTCGGGGTTGACTTTGACTTGATTTTGACCTTGTTGACTTTGTTGGACTTGTTGACTTTGACTTGTTGACCTTGTTGACTCACAGTTTATGTCGTTTTTTGGCTTCATTTTTTGTCCTTTTGTCGGATATCCGTTTCCTGTACAATATAAGTAAAAACATACAAATACATTGTACTTTTGGTACGTTTTTATTCATTTAAGTCCGGTTTTAATGGAAGATGGTATGTGTAATTAAGCACATACCAATAACCTAAACCAGTTTTATCTCTAGCACTCATTTGACTGTTGAGTAATTGACTAAATTCTCTTAGATGATTCTCACATTTTTCTGTCTGAAGTTTCAAATCACCTCTTTCTTAAACAACTTTTTTTCTATTCCATTTGAAGGTTGGTTAATTTTTATTTCTCATACATTATGCTCTCGTTTGAAACTCATATTTTTTAACACCATGCCAGCAGTTCATTCTTTTCATGTCCAAGAATCCTAGATTCTAGTGACTCTAAGGCTAATTCATAACCCTGAATTTCTAGTCTGGCTCTGTTGTGTTTTTCTCTTTCACTATCAAAGTTCTTTTGAAGAGTTTTAAAAGATTCAAGACCTTGTTTAGAACAGTTTTGTACCTTAGTTTCAGAAGAACTTGATAAGCTTGAAGAGGAGATGGCCATTAAAGCATAATTGACTGGTTCATCAAAATCATTGCTCCAGTCATATCCTCCTAGACCATCTTGAGCCACCAGTGCCTGTGATGAAGATTCAGTTATTGGTACATTCCTCCTGCTATTATCACCATAAGGTCTTTTTCCTTGGTTCCTTCCTGAGTTGCATTCCCTAGCAAAATGCCATTTTCTATGACAGTTGTAGCACTTATTTTTTGACTTATCAAAGCTAACAGGTTGTCTTTCTTTGAAATCTAAATTCCTTCCTGTCTTTTGAAATAATTTCTTCACCCTGATAGTCAACATAGCCACCTGCCATCTAAGATCCAATTCTTTCAAGTCATCTGCATCAATCTGCTCTAGATCCTCATTTTTAAGTTAAGGACTAGTTGTTTGTTGTGTAAAGAAAGAGCACATTACTTCATCAGCACATAAGATAGATGAAATCTGATTGGTTCCTCTAGCGGTACTAACTCCAAAATCTCAAATTGGCAGTTAACTAACTTAATAGTTCCTCTGTATTCTTAGAGGACAAAAAATCCATGGTACTCGAGATTAGATGTGGAACTTGAAGACCTTTTAATCTCATCTTCATATACCCTAAGGTTGTTATAGAGATCATGAATATCAGTTTGGTCTATGTCTGGCTTATTTCTCATGATTAAAGCAATTTGACTCCATGAAGGAGGAAGACTTCTTAGAAACTTTTGATTGATGTCCTCCTTTGATACTGGAGCAGCATAAACCTCCATTTGACTTATGAGCTTTTGGAACCTATCATAATCCTTATCCAGACTTTCATTTGGTGTAGTGGTAAAGTTTTCAAACTGATGTTTTAGAACATTTGTCTGCATCTTTTTGGATTCATCATTTCCTCCAAATCTTGATTTGATTACCTCACGGAGAGATTTAGCATCTAGAACATTGCGGAACTTAAGGAGATATTCATCAGGTATTGCTAAAAGCAAGATGCTCTTAACTCTTTCTCGATTCCTTTTGGTAGCTAGTTGTTTGGCAGTTTTAGGAGTAGGAGGAGCAGAAGGCTGGATTGTTCTTCATGTTGGTGAGGCTCTTCTAGAGATCTCTATTTGACAATGATTGTCCCAAGGTTATGGTCTGTTTGACAGGATATATTGTTCGGCATTCTCACATGCTCTAAATTTCATATTCACACTTCTTGATGGGAGGGTTTTTCATTGCAGGGATAGTTGGTGAATGAGCTTTCCGCAGAGTGTCCGATTTGTTCTGCCATCTTACTTGTTTTGATTGTAGATCTTGCTTCAAACTGAGTTCTTCTTTATTCTGAGTTTCCACACAAGCTCTGATTCCACTTGTGGATCCTTACAGATTAGATCTTGAACCTTTAGCTTGCAATAGGGTTTGTTACTTTAAGTAGATAGTTCCAAGAGCATACATAATGAAACACTGTTTAAACACTTTTGATTTGCGATTAATCATCAAATGCTAAGAGATACAATATAAATAAACACAAGAAACACTTTATATTATAACTTGAATCTGACTAGGTTATAGATTACAAAGAAGATCGATAATTGCTTATTTGATGCCTCTATTGATCGGTGTTGATCTATATCTAACTAACTATGCCTAGGGTTCCATTTTTACACCAAGGAACTAATGGGCTTTACAAAACAGCGTTAGAGATCATGCATATCTTTTCTATGATATCTCATGCATATCTCTAAACTCTAACTATAATTTGTTTCTACCAGTATTATTAATACACTAACCTAGTTATTAACTATAATATACATAAACAAGTTCTAACTCTGATAATTCTTTGTCTTCCCTAGCGTACTTACATTAACTATCAGTATTAAATCTTTTATACTGACTAGTACTAACTTTCTATACTTAAATGCCTTAACAATATACGTTATACTTTATTAGTTTTGAAACTAAACAATCAAACTAAGACTTGACATATTACCCCAGGTTGCGTGTGACGAAGCCGTTACTTTCATTTCATATACCTTTGCTATCAATCAGATTTCCCTATACTGTTAAGGTGAGTTCATAGCCTCGCATTTCAATCTTTCAAATGTTTTATAAACCCGCGAGGGGGATACATGCTATAAACCATAAATGCAAATATTTTCTGTATGCTATCTTGATTTATTATTGCCTAAGTAACTAACGTTTTGCCTTTAAGCTCCCTAATATCATTAAACCGTAATTACTCTTTGGAGTGAGCGCTATGTTGTGAATAGATCTATTTGGGTTGGGTCTCCACGTTGGTGTACCACATGATATTGGTTAACACAAATTGCACATCATTAGAATTTAACTGCGGAGGTCGTTTTTGCAAGGCCACCTGTTTAGGGCTATAACATGTGATTTATTAAATATCCCAAGGCTTGGATCTGAGCTAATGGCATTATAGTGTTTTTACAAATAACGGGTGTATAAATATCGAATTTACATTCAAACTATTTAACTTAAACCTATGGATTTCACTCAACCTTTGTGTTAACTTTTTAGCATGTTTATCTCAGGTAGTTGAGCAACTTATGGCATGGAGTGGCGTGGACTTGAAGATGGCAAAACTGTTATCATTCAAACTTTATGTTTTAGATTTTGGGACCTTTCTTTTGTAAAAACTCTGATGAATAAATGAATGATAACTTAATTTTCAAAAATGTCTCTTTTTGATTCGTTTTCTATGATTATGACTATTGTACCTTGAAGTAATACCCTAGATTAGCTTCCACTGCTATATGTAAAAATGGGGGTGTTATATAAATCGTTAGAATCCGAGTTCCTATGAAGGGGTTATGATCAAAATAATATCTGGTACTTCGCGCGCAAGTTGAATGGTTATCTTTATCTCGTGACACCGAATCTTCTAGGGTTTCTTTAGGTCGGCTACATTATGAAGCCATCACAAGAGTTTTGACACCGTCGCTTGCAAATTCAGACAGCGTCACTAGAAATCCTGACGCCGTCTCCATAGTTTGTAAGAAATTCTTCAATCCTCTTCTCGTAAAGTTGCAATCTTGTCCCGTTTCTTCCAAAATCGAGCCTAAGTCACGTGTATTTCCTTCAAATATCATCCAAGTACTAAAAGTGAAAAAAAAAATGATTAAGAACATATTTTAAGCATATTTGCATGATTATAAGGGTTAAATGACCCTGAAAAAGTGTATAAAATTACACCTCATCAAATACCCCTACACTTGGGAGTTGCTTGTCCCCAAGAAAATGAGCTTTTCTACCTAGACAATAGCAATATCAGAGGCATTTAACTTACTTTTTAAAGCTATCTCCGGCACAAACCAATTAGGACATTGGAAATAGTAGCACGTCACATTATATACACTAGCACCTCACAATGGGTGTTTCGATTTTCTCTTTCTCTCGGGTGTATAATGAATTATAACAATATGGGAAACGGGAAAAATTAACACTCATTACCTGTCATAGCATACAAATTACTATAGGCTTGATAAAGGATCAAACCTCCACCACTAGGCGTAAGTACTAAAAGTTACTATCAAAGAGGTCTTTAAAGGGTTGTGGGGTGTAGGTGTAATATGATAAACATGGAAACGGAAACGGATGGGAAATATTTGGGGAGTGACTCTTTGGGTGAATTTTGGGGTGAAGTGGTAAGTTAATCATTTATAAGAATACGCGAAGGATGGTTTGCTAGCTCCCCACGAAACTTGACCACTTGGTCACAAGATTACTAATCTCTACACAAACTTTACATCAAAACTCTTTTCTTTTTACTTTTATTGACTCTATGAATAAAACATAACAAACATAAGAAATGCAGGGGTGCCTGTTTTTTTTTACATTTTTTTTTTTTCTTTTTTCACTTTTTTATATTTTTTTGTTCTTTTTTTTCTTTTTTTATACACTTTTACCCTGCCATTGTTTAAACATAATAATACATCATATGGGGTTTATAGATACACCCCTACACTTGAAACCTTTACAATACTCGATAAAATAAACTAAAACTAATGGGCCGAAATTGAAGTGGATCAAAATAAACATAGAGATTATCAACAAAATATTGGGGTATTGACTTTCACTTTTCTTCCCCATTATTCCACAAAATAAATACTACCATGAATCCAATTTCCAAAACTGTATATAAAGGATACAGGAATAAAAGGACTTAGCAATCGTGTACTCAAATAATTAACTAGGGTTAAAACAATAATGTACTAAAAACGAGTACATACAAGGAAGGCTAAGGATTTTTAGTGTAACAATTGGTTTAAGGGTGACAATGCTCTTCATTAATAATTTGAGATAAGCCAAAAAAATTACGAGAACTGTGAAAAGGATGGCTCGGAGGGTTTCTCTAGGGGTATCTTACACTAAAAATGAGTGTGAAGCAAGGTTGTGGGATAGTTATATAGTCGAGGTGACCATAATAACAATTACAGGTTTAAAACATGGGTTAATCCTAGTGCCTCTTAATATTTAGCAAATCCTAATACTCACTATGCGGTCTCGAGTTGCATCACTAAAGCAAGTTCTAGAATTATATACACTACCGGTACACTCTTGTATAATTTAATACCGAAACTAATGCTCCAGAAAAGGCAAAAAAATCACACATGCACGAATAAATCCATGAACATGATACATGCAATTGCTCTTTCCTTGACTCGAGAAAGTTGTTGATCCCAATTTGAATAGATCTTTCTAGCCTGTTAAGGGTGGTAGCCAATCTGGATAGATCCAAACTAACTACAAGAGAAACAATGACTATGAACAATATAAGTTATGCGAAAACTAACTTATAATGTTAAGAAGAACAATGAATAAAACAGAACTTTCATTACTATGAATCTGCTAGGTTACAGATTGCTAAATAATATTTTTGAAACCTTGTTTCTAACTAATGTCGTAGGGTTCCTTTTATACACCAAGGAAAAACCCTAATAGGCTTACAAAACGTGTGAAGAGATAATGCATATCTATTCCTATTATAACTCATGCATATCTCCTAACAGTACTAACTATTATATGCTAGCAGTACTAACTTACTACTAACAGTACTAACTACTTAGTCTATTTTCTTGAATCTTCAGCAGTCTTCACCAGCAGCACTAAGTAGAACTAGCAGTAGTAACTGTATAAATAGCAGCACTAAGTTGTAGAAACTTCTGAAACCCAACAATCCTCCCCTAAACATGATGTTTACTTGTTAACCTTCATGTTTCTTCAGTTTGAGCTTCTTGAACACTAGGAGGATGTATCCAAACACACTGTAATTCTTTAATCTTTTCTTTGATAAACTTGAACTCCTTTGTGGCTTTGTAAATTTGAAATTATTTAGCTTCTAGTCTTTATCATCATCACAGCATCTCAGCAACTCAGAAATACAGCAATACAAACTAAGTTGGCCTTGTAGTTTTTGGCAAACTACCAGCTATAAACGGATTTGATGTTTCTTTACCAGTAGCCGTTTGCTCTGGAATAGCCAATGCTTCATTGCAATAACATGGTGCATTGATAACCATATAGTTTTTAGTAAACTATCAACTATCAACGGATTTGAGATGTCTTTACCAAGAGCCGTTTGCTTTGGACTAGCCAACTCTTTACTGTGAAGCATGGTGAGTTGAGAACCATATAGTTTTTGGCAAACTATTAGCCATTAACGAATTTAAGAAGTCTTTACCAGGAGCCGTTTGCTCTGGACTAGTCAGTTCTTGATGTCTGTTAGACATGGTGAACTGATGACCATTTGTTGTGTGGTTATAGAACCAACACTTAAAGATCCATCTCACTCCCATCATGGCTTCCAGATTCGTCAATCTGCTTTTGAATGAATCTAAGTAAATCAAAAGCAGCTTCACTTTTAGATTCAGCTATCAATCTCAAAGCCAACATTCTCTTAAGAGTTTCTTTTGTAAGTGGATACCTTCTTTCTGCTAGCATGTAAAACTCAGTACCATCTTCTAGCATCAATATATGAACTCCACAGTTATCATAAAAATTCCAGCTCTTAAGAATCCATTCCTCTTGGTTCTTATAAAGATCATCATCTGCATTTGCCTCAAACATAGTCCTTAAACTACCCTAAAGAATTAGATCAATACCTTCTGGAGTTGTTGTTTTAAATCTCTTCATCACTAGATTGTATAACTCCTCAAGATCCATCCTATCAAATCTAGTCACCATCTCAGAAAAAGTTTTGATCCATCTAGAACTTCCATCAGATCTAAAAACTCTATAATAGTCATGAGGTTCTCCATATCTATCAGTATGATAAAATTTAGATTCCCAGTTAATAATTGGATACCTCTTGTCAAGAACTTCATAATCAATTTCTCTTTCTTCATCAGGGACTATCTTCAGAAAAGCTTTTAGTTGCTCTTCATCTTCAAGATCAGAATCTGTCTTTTGCCTTTTAGACTTCTTTGTAGCTTTCATCTTAAGTCTTCTACCTGGCCTTTTTCTGGTATTTTCTTCAACTTTAGTATTATTAGGTTCTTTAAGAGCCTCTTTCTCATCCATACCAGCTGCTTTCTTATTCAATTTCTCAATCATTCTTTCATCCCTCTCAAGCCCAATAGGAACAAAATATGCAATTCTTTCTTGTTCCTTGATGTATAAGACCTGAATCTCTTCAAGAGTCTTTTTGTTCAGCTGAGCATGTTTATATCTACCTGTATGCTTAAGGTAGGTCATCATTAGACTTCTCAGTTGAGTTCTTGTTGGTGGTTTGTTTCTGACAGCTGCTGATCTCTCTGCTGCAAGTTGTTTCTTCCTATTTTCAAAATATTCAGCTAACAACCTTGATCTTTCTTCAACTGAATACATCTCTCTTTCTTCCATTTGTAGTCTAGCGGCTAACTCTTCACTAGCATCCATCTTGGCTTGAACTTCATCATACAAATTTGCAATATAGTCCATAGATGCTTGTTCTTGTCTCTGTTTTTCCTCCTTTTCCCTTTCCAACTCTGCAAGTTCCTCTTCATATTCTAGTCTTGCTACTTCAGCATCTTTAGCAATCTGAGCAGCATCCAAGTCACTTCTCTTAACTTTCTTTACTGGTGATTCTTTCAAAACCCCTTTACCTTTGTCTTTAGGGTCTATTGTTGGAAGTGGCTTCAGGGTTAAAATAGATCTTGCAGGCCTATCAGATTCTTCAACTTTTTTAATAGGCACTCCTTTCTCCTTAGCTTTCTCTTCTTTCATCTTAATCAAAGTTTGAGCCATGGTGATATCTTCATCATCAAATATGCTTGTTGTTGCAGGAGGAGTTCTAGGCTCAACAGCACTAACTTCTTACCTAGCAGCATCAACATCTGACCTAGTAGTACTAACTATTTCAGGTACACCAGTACTAACTAGTTCTTTAGTACTTCCTCCTTTCTCACCACTGCCTTTGTCCTTAGCAATTTCTTCAGTATCAGCAGTTAACTTAAGCTCCTTAGTCTCTTTACTTAGCCTCCCTTCATCTACAGCTTCCTCTGTTTCTATGTAATCCATACTATGATCTAAATCTAAATCAAGATCATCAAGGGTACTGTCATCCAAAGTTGGTCCAGGTTTGGCCTTTTTCCTCCCCTGTTTGGATACATACTCCTTCTTTCTCAACTTTTTCTTTATGGATACACTCCTTAACCATGCTCTATGATGTGAGATGCTAGGTTTGCACTTCTTTTCCAGCTTCTTGATCCTAGTTCTCAACTTAAGGATCTCTGCAGCCTGAGCATCCTTGACAGTTTCCAAAGCAAGAACCCTGTTTGACAAGTTAGTGCAAATAGAGAATAACTCCTCTAGGTTCAAGGCATCCTCAAATCTGTCAGATGTGTGACCACCTGAGAGAGGGCTATCATGGAGTGTCTAAACCTGATCCCCTTGACTCCCACCAGTGCCCTCTAAGTTTATGCTAGGGCTATCGGTATATTCAGGTCTAGATAATGATTTAGACAAAGGGGGTTGGTCTCCTGTACTAGGTTGAGTAAAAGAGGGTGTTGGTTGGGGTTCAGTGGGTTGTTCTGAAACTTCACCCTCATCCACTACTGCTTGAGTCAACATATTTGGAAACAAAGGTGTTATTTTTCCTGAAAATTTTAGTCCTTTTCTTAACATGTTTGAGAAAACCTTTAGATTGTGAGCTGGTGTAATATAAACATCATTAAAAGGCTCACCAAGCTCAATTTGATTATTCAAAAACACCATTAAAAATCTTGGATACATAAGAAATTTCTTTTTAGGATTATCTAAGTTCCTCAACATACCATCAAAAATAAGTTTAGAAAAGTTAAACTTTTGATTTGTTGTTAAACAGATAACAGCTGAAGCAATATTTGTTGAAAACTCATTCCAGCTTGTAGATTTGGAACTTAGGCAATCAAGGATGGTATGTATCAGATAGTTCCATTGAGGAGAAAAGAGTGCTTTTTGAAAAGTTAGTTTATTAAGTGCACCCTCATACCCCATCAATGCAAGGTTTTGAAAAATAGCTTCATTTGTGAGGCAGTCAGTACCATCAGCATCATTAAAAAGAAAGGAACTTCTTATTGATGCTTCTGTGATTACTACTGCCTTGCTATTAACAGTAGCATGAATTTGCTTCTCATCATTGACTGTTTGGGAACTGGCAGTGTTCCAAAACTATTCAATATAAGAAGTATAGATAGTAGGACTTACAATAAGAGCATGATGTATCGAACTTGATGTAAGAAAGTCTACTATCTCATGAAATTCTGAGTTTCCATCTGTTTTCTCTAAACATGCGACCATGTTATGTTGATCGACAAATTCCAAATCAGCCATAGACGCGTTGAAAAGTGTGAGTAAGGTGTGGGATATGTTCGAATGTGAGAATATAAGGGATTGGGAAGAGTAATTGAGATTTTATAATGATTTGCTTTAAGGTTTGAGAAGACCGACTGAATAAACTTGAGTCTTTATCTTAAAGAAAGAGTATTATAGAAGAAAAGATCAAGAATTATCCAATTCATAGACCCCTATAAGCAAGTTGTTGGCGGAAATATCTCAACGGTTATAAATAATTAATGAAAATCTGTTATGCTCGCAAATAGTAGTAACGGTAACAAGCACCACAAACTTTTGCCTAACAGCACTAACTTTATGCTTGGCAGCACCAACTTTGCCTGGCAGTACTAACTTTGTGCCTGGCAGCACCAACTTTGCCTGGCAGTACTAACTTTATGCCTGGCAGCACCAACTTTGCCTGGCAGTACTAACTTTGTGCCTGGCAGCACCAACTTTGCTTGGCAGTACTAACTTTGTGCCTGGCAGCACTAACTTGTTAGTTACCATTTAGTACCCTCAAATCCAATTCAAACTGCATCTTTAACCCAATCCAAGCATCAAAAACATTGTTAAACACCTTTGAGCAGCACTAACCAAGCCTAGCAATATTAACTTTTGTACCAGCAGTACAAGGTTTCTTCAGCATTTGCAACTAAGCTCAGTACCATATGTAACCCTCAATCCTCATTCCAAAGAATATAATGAACCCTTCTGCTAACTCAAATGCATTTACAAACTATACAACAAATCATCCTTCTATTTTGCCTCCCCTGAACTAATGCAGCTATTGGTTGAGCATTTCAATGTTAACAATTAAGAAATTGAATCTGCTAACATCAAAAGCTTTGGTTAAAAGATCAGCCACATTGTCATCAGTGTGAATCTTCAGCACCTGGATAAGCTTTTTCTCATAAGCATCCCTAATGAAGTGGTGCCTAATCTCAATGTGCTTTGTTTTGGAGTGAAACACTGGATTCTTTACAATGCATATTGTGCTTTCATTATCAATGTAGATATTTGTGTTCATAAAATTGAACCCATAGTCTAACATTTGATTTTGAATCCACAATACTTGCCCACAGCAGTTGGCAGCAGCAACATACTCTGCCTCTGTAGTAGAAGTAGCCACAATTGTTTGCTTCTTACATTGCCATGAGATAAGTCTCCTGCCAAGAAATTGACAACCTCTTGTTGTGGATTTCCTGTCAAGATTTGCTCCAGCATAGTCACTATCTGAATAGGCTTCCAGATTAAATGATGACACATTAGGATACCAAAGGCCCAATTTGGGTTTGCCTTTAAGGTACCTAAAGATCCTCTTCACAACATGAAGATGTGAAGTCTTTGGAGTTACCTGAAACCTAGAACAAGCATAGACTGCAAACATAATATCAGGCCTAGAAGCAGTCAAGTACATTAAAGATCAAATCATGGATCTATAAAGATTAGAAAGGGTACAACTATCTTTAAATGTTGATTGGATGGTCGAAATTTGAAATGAGCACATACACATTTATTAGATGTTGATCCATCAGGAGTGAAAAGTTAGTCTTGGCTTACACAATTTACAATTATGAGTAGCTTTAGCATCTTATCTTGTTTTAAACAATGATTTTGTTTTTGTGCTTAGTTTGGGACAGGTGAAAAATCAAAGACGATAAATTTATCATTCGAGACACTATTCATTTAGTGTTTCTTGTTCGGTGATCCAAAAAGTCATGCATATTGTCACTTGTGATTAATAAGAGTGCGTGATGTAAAAAGGTAAAACAGGGCATTTCAAAACTAATTATTTCTTAATTCCTTTAGATGAACACTTAGCTACTTTTCGAGGTAATTAGTCTAAGAGTGAGAGTTAACCAATTATCCAATTAGTATTTATTCTATACTAGATTAGTCTAATTATTGGTTAAACCTATGCTATATACGATTATCTAACGAGATGGGGGGTTTTCAGCCTAAGAGATTGGCACAGGTTTACGGTGACAAATAACAATTCTAAGCACAATATAAACTAAAGCAAATAACACAAAGCAAGAGAGCGGTACGAGCCAAATATTAGAAAACTGTATTAACCATATAAAATCCAATTAAATGCAGGTTTGATTAAATAGTGCAATGGCTTGCTTATCTTGAAGCGGCATATCATTCTTAAGACTTAGGCGATACTTTTTCCTAAGACCTAGACACGAACAATCTTGTCACGATTAACGCATCCGCATAAAGCATCCTATAGTCTAATTATAATCTATCATAGGGAATTAAAGCAGTGGTGATCCTGTTAAGACCCTAGCCCATCGGGACTTTACCCACTTGTTGCTTGATGTTGAATCATACACCGGTAGTCCACCACCAAAATCAATTACCAATTAATTAAGAACAATACTGGTTGAACAATTATCGGGTCACCTGCCAGTCCAACTAAGCTCATAATCAAAGGGTAAGGAAAAGGTGTCATTTGTGATCCTATTGGTCCGGGCATATAAAACATAACATGGAGAGCTATCTCGACATCTAGGTTACTGGTTAGGTCTTCCTAGACCTAGTTGAATGATAGGTCGCATGTACAAGCACATAAACAAGTATAAGGCGATAAACATAATTAAACAACAACGATAAATTAAGCAAAGCCGGATTAAATCAAACCAAACACTATAATCTTCATTAAAATGGCTAATACCTGAGGGTATTAGCCCACAATCATTGTCATTATTACAAACGTGATCAAACAATTAAGAAAATCGAATGATTAAGAAAGTAAGAATTACACGATGTCTTCTATGAAATTAGGTGTGATGCTCGACCTTGGCTGCTCTTCTTGGCTTGAGAAATTCGACTTCAGAAGTATGTTATACAAAGAATATGTTTTTGCACACTGAAACTCATATTTGAGTCTTGTATTTATAGTGTCTGAAAATCCCTGGATATGCCGTATCTAGAGTAGTGGATACGGCGT
The DNA here is from genome assembly GCA_026074375.1 of Tanacetum coccineum. Taxonomy (NCBI): domain Eukaryota; kingdom Viridiplantae; phylum Streptophyta; class Magnoliopsida; order Asterales; family Asteraceae; genus Tanacetum; species Tanacetum coccineum. The sequence goes on from BQNB010014573.1 coordinate 29,190, forward strand.
ATTAGGTTAATTTCCTTGAAGTCCGCGATAAGTTCAAATCAATTAAGATAATTACCATCAATCATAATTAATGCGAATCTTTGACTAATGAAACAGCTGTGCATACGACGTATTGAGAAGCAGTGTATACGCCGGATCGGGAATTGATCAATACGCGTTCTTGTGATGAGCTGGCGTAGATACGCCGTATCTTCCTTACTGGATACCGCGTATTGATGTAGTTTTGATACTTTCTTCAAATGTCTTTGTTTAAGCTCTGAAATTGCGCCTTTTTGATTTTTCTTCACAAGTGACTTCATAATTACTGCAATATTAAACTTTAAGCAATTAAGTACCAATATCTTGCAATAATTAAAAAAAAGTGGGTAAAACATATGGGATAAATGATAGTAAAATATGACGTTATTTGATGATATCAAATATCCCCCCACTTGAATTCTACTTGTCCTCAAGTAGACTTTAAAAAGATTATGAAAATGTATCCCAACAGAGGTGAAGGACTTTTCCGTTAAGCATTTTCTTTGTTCCAAATCACCTGTACAAAACTAAGCTCCTCACGAAATATGAAAATGAAAAACACTCAGATCACTCAACTAATCTAGGGTGTATCATTTTTGGTACGCTCATAAGCTCATTCGTGATTAGCTTCGTATCATAGGCTTGGCAAGGATACACATCTCCACCTCTAAAGCTAAGGAGTAACAAGTCAAAAGGTAAATTGGGTTTTGTAAGAAGTCTCGGGTTTTAAATCATTCTCATTGAGATGAAGAACGATATAGGGTGTGGAGCTTCTGACTTTCACCAAAGGTCGTCGTCCAACAAAGCAGGTAAGACATGTATACACACCCGAATCCACGAGATAGACACACACGCTCGAACACATCCTCATTCGAGTGGATCCTAAGGTTACTTATCAGGAAAGGGAAGTAAAATGGTTGTTAAATAAAAATCACAAAACAAATAGATTAAAGCCAACAAATAAGGTGCGGTTGCTAGTAACTTTTCTCGACCGTCCCATGATGAAGACTCAAACATATAAACAAACGTCTCGATCATAGACATGACAATGACAACCTAAGTTGACGTTCCCATAACGGTCAACTTCCCTTACATCCCTGAACTTTACATACTTTTACAAATAAGTGGTGATATTGGCCACTTTATAAAACTTTACATCGTCGATCCTTTCAAATAATTTCTTCAGCATAGGCTTAATGAACCGACTATCTTACATCTCTTTTTTTGCTAATACATCTTAAATCTTGGTGTAATTCACCGTCTTCACTATCATCATCTATCCGGTTGATTCATCCTTTAAACTTTTCTTCTTCGGACATAATACATAATTGTGAAGGTAGCAAAATATACGAGCTACAAAACATCCTATTGCATTGTGCAATTTTCCCGACCATTACAGACAGAGAAATTTTCACTTTGACACAGGAACTACATAACTTTACACGAAAGCAACTAGCAACATCGATCAAATAGGCTTTAATCTACACGGTAGGCTAATGTGTAAAGACGAAACGAAACAATTTTTTATTGGTGTGGAAAAAGAAAGTAATGGCTCAACAAGTTGTTCTAGGGGTATCATACTCTAAAAATAAGAGTAAGCAAAAGGGTTACACGGGGGTTAACTAACCAGTGTAGTCAGTTAATAATACGACATGTAAAGGCTTTTTGGTTTAATCCTAGAAATTTACCAGTCAAGCATGTTACTCCATCTAAATCTATAGTACTTATTATTGAGGTCTCGAGTGATATACCAGGCCAAGTTCTAAAATCCACTACATCACCGGCACACTCATATTTTGTGGAATTTTAGTAAGCAATTGGAAACGGATAGGCTTAATTCTCACAATAGACATAAAGGGCTATAGTGTGCTAGGTAATGTAACTAGTGATTTTTCACAAAACGTCATGCTAAATTTTTTAAAATTTGATCCATTTTTAGGAATGTTAGCATTTTATTTGTGAAAATAAGGACAAGTACGTTCTAATTCTCCACCCCCCCACTTAAATTATACAACGTCCTCGTTGTATGGAAAAACAGTTAAATAATTTGGGAAAAGAATTAGAACGAGGAAACTTCCCTGATGGTTTGCTCCGAATGGTTATCCATTTTGAGTGTTCGAGCAAAAAGAGTGTTGACGGGGTTTTAAGAATGCCCAAGAGAAGTCAACACGAGGTATTTTTAGACTATACATCAAAGTCGATTTCGTTTACAGCAAGGTCCTGCATAATGGTTAGAAGATGTTCGTGCAATTCGTGCTTTCGCTAACCTACAATACAAGCAAACAATTAAACACACAACTGTACAGGTTACAATACGCCGTATCCCAAACCCTAGGATACGCCATATGTAAACTTGTGAAAACAATTAAAATACTAGAAATTAAAACTGATAATTGTTCAGACATGCATACGTCGTATCCAGAGGGGTTCGATACGCCGTATGTATGTCTAACAGACAGACTCAATTTTAAAATTAAAATTCAAACAATTTAAATGCGACAAACAATTAAAAACATAACCGGGTTGTCTCCCGGGGAGCACTTTTGTTTTAGCTGGTCTTTAAGTTTGACCTTTTTATTCATTTATTCCATAAAGATTCTATTGATTATGCCAGAGGCTGGCTTAATATTTTGAAAAACCAAATTTTCTTCCCCGACCCTTAAAGTAACTTTTCTTTTATAGACGTCGATCTTGACATGGGCAGTAGACAGAAATGGTCGCCCGAGGATCAAAGGAATATCCTTGTCCTCGGGTATGTCTAAGATGACAAAGTCAATGGGGAAAACAAATTTGCCAATCCTAACTAGCACATTTGAGGCAATGCCTTTTGGTTTCTTTATGGTTCTATCGGTTAATTCTATGGTCATCCTAGTGTGAGACAATTCTCCTAGACCAAGGTTGGTATAGGTGGAGAGTGGCATAACACTCACACTAGCTCCTAAGTCAACAAGGGCTTTATCAAAACAAATGTTGTTAATTAAGCAAGGTAAGGTAAAGCTCCCTGGATCTTTTTCTTTCTGAGGCATCTTGCTATCATAAGCATCCAGAATGTTAACTCCATGTGCATCTTTGAAATCGCAGCACTGGTTGTGTAGTCGTCCAGGAAAGGGGACTATTTCGGGAAAGATAAATCTGTGCTGTGGTATCGATATGGTGTATGGGTGATGCTTCATATGACGTATCTCAGATAAATCAGTTGTAGCCGTAGAGATCGATTTCACTTGGTCTTTCAGATTTGTTTTAGTAGACCCTGGTAGACTCCCGAATCCTCTTTCTTGTAACACTTTACTCACTTGTCCGATTTGCAGTTCCAAGCTTTTAATCGATGCTCCTTGATTACGAATTGCTACATTAGTGGAGGCTCTGATTTCTTTGATGATATTTGAATTCTCCTCGTGCCTCTTAGTTGATTAGGCCATGAATTTATTTCTTTCTTTTCATTTTACTACTCTTTATCCTTCCTTCTCTTCTCTTTCTTTACGTTTCTTCTTTGTAGACTGTCTCTTTTTTTTTCTTCTTTTCTTCTTCTCTTGTGCTCCTCTCTCTCGTTCTTTTCTTTTTCCTCTTTTCGTTCTTTCTCTTTTGCTCTTTGCTTATTTCTATACTTACTCCTGCTTCTTTTGCTCTACGTTCTCCTACTCTTTTTTCTTTTTCTCTTTTTCTGTCTTCTTTTCTTCGTTTTTTCTACTGTTCTGTCTTGTTTTTCTTATCTGCTCCGTAGCCTCTGGCGTTCTGTCTTCTTGCTTCTTGTGTTCTTTGTTTCTATTATGCTGTCTCTTCTATTGCTTTCTTCTCTTTTGTTCTGCTTGTTTCTATTCTAATTCTCTCTCTCTGACTTTATTTACTCCGTTCTAGAACTTGCGCTTGCTGCTCTGGCTTCTTTCTCTCTTAATACTTTCGCTTGTCTATTTTCTCTTTGTAACTCTCTTTTTTTCTTTTTTTCTGTCTTTGCGCTGGATTAGGAGGGAGGCGAGAGGGGGCGGTGTCGCGTCTATGCCCACAGATCGGGGGCGCGCGGTAGTACGAAGGACGGCGGGGGGCGGTTGGGGGGCGGGAGGGGTCTGCGGGCGCGTTTGGCGGTGCGCGTCTTGCTCGTACTTCGTTCTGATTTGTTTCGTGTTCTTCTGTTTCCTGTGCTCTGTAGACCTGTTCGGTTCGTCTGGCGGGGTGGAGTGTGGCTCTCTGCTGGGTGGTTGTCCGTCTCGTTCTCGGGGATGCTGCTGTTGGCTGGCTCCTATACTTCTGTTTGCTGATTTTTCGTTTTCGTCGTGTGTGTCGCGTCTCTGCTGTCGGTTTCTTTGTGCTTCTGCGGTGCTAGTGTTTGGCGGGCTCGACTCGTTTCTTTTTCCGTCCTGGTCTGGCGGGACGTCGTCTCTCGGCCGTCCTCGTTGTTTGTCGTGCTATCGCGCCTCTTCTGTTCTGGCATTTTCTCTTTTTTCTTCTTTTGCTGCGTCTGGCTGTCTTTGGCCTGGCCGGTGGTGTTTGCGGCGGCGGGACTTCTTGCTGGGTTGTCGTTTGCGTCTTCTTGTGCGCGCGCGCCTTCTGAGAATACTTTGTTTCTCTCTTTTTGTGCCTCCTGCTGCTCTACTTCTTATTTCTTTATCCTCTAACGCGTCGTGCTTCTCTTCTGTTTCGTGCTACGGTATTCTGTTGGTGCTCTTCTTTCTTCTTTACCTCTCTCTTGTTCTGGCTTGCTGCTTTACTTACTGGGTGTTTGCTGTCTTCTTTGTTTGTCTGTCTTTCTAGGGTGTTTTTCTTTCGCCTTCGATCGTTACTGCGCGTTGACATTCCTTACGTCCTGCTTCGCTCTTTTTTTTCTTACCTCCGCTGCGCCGGCGGCTTCTCTTTCTTGTTTTCCTACTCATTCTGTTGTTCTGCTGTCGCATGTCTTTTTTGGTCTTATACTTTCGTTCGATTTTCTTCGGTCTTACTTTTTACGTGTTTCTACTTTTTCCGCGTTGCTCTTGTTCTCTCTCTTCGCTGTGTCCTTCCTTGTCCTTTCCTGTGCTGCTCTTTTTTTAGTTGCGCGTTTCTCGTTTTTTCTCTCTTGGCGTCTTTCGCGCTCTCGGTACTTCTCTAAGCTACCAATTTATTTTTATTTTTTTTGCTTTGACGTTGCTTTTTTTTTTGTGCTTTTGTATCCGTCGTCTCTGGCTGCTCGCGCGCTTGTCTTTCTCCTTTTTCTTTCTTTTCGTTCGCTTTTCGTTCTTCTTTTTCTTTACGTACCTGTGCTCTTTCACTCTCTCTTCTCCTCTTACTTCTGTTTTGTTCTCTTCTACTTTCTTCGCCTTCTAACTCTTTCTAATTCTTCTTTTTTCGTTTCTTCGGATGTCTGCGTTTGCCTTGTAGCTTTCCTTTGGTTTCTTTTATCTTTGTCTTGTCGTGACCGTCTCGTGCGGTGTTCTTTGGCTCTCTCGCTTCTTCTTGCTCGCTCGCGTGCGTTCTTTCTAACGTTTCTCTCGAGTTTCTGTTTTTTTTTTTTGTCTGCTCGCGGATCTCTTTTTTTGGTCGCGTGTCGCGCTCTGTCATAGTGTTAGTTTCCTCGTCTCTTTTTTTACTTCTCTTCTCTTTGTCTACTCTGCTCTCTCTTTGTCCCGTTGTGGGCTCCGTCTTTTCGACCTCTCTTTTCGCCTCGATTTCGTGCTGCTTTCTCTTTCTCGGGTTTTGCTCTCTCTAGCTTCTCTTGTTTCGTTACTCTTCTTTGTAACGCTCCATTTAACTCTTGCTCGTTTTTCTCTTCCTCTGCCTACTTGAATCTGTCGCTCTTCTGTTCTTTGCTGTCGCTTCATTGCTTGTTCTTTTTCGCTCGTGTCTTCCGGTTTTGTGTTTTTCTTTACTCGTGTGTGCGTTCTTTCTCTACTTTTTTATTGCTTACTTCTGTTGCTAGTCCTGTCGTTTGTCTCTCTGCGTCCTTTTTTCTCTTTCTTTTTTATTCTTTCTAGTCTTTCGTGGGGTTTGCTTGTCTGACGTTCTTACGGCTGTTACGACTGCGTCGGGTTTGTCTCTTTCTCTTCGTTTTTCTCTCTCTCTTTTCGTCTTGGTTCTCTTGTTTCTATTTCTCTTTGTTTTCTTCTTTTGGTTCTCCGTCTGCGTCTTTCTTTGCTACTCTTGTTTGTGTCTTTTTTCTCCGTCTCGTCGTCCTTTGTTTGCTCTCTTTGGTGGGGTGCGGTCTTTGTGGGTCGTTTAACCTCCTCTCTTTCTGTGTCGTCTTTCTGGTTGTGTTTTCTTTTGTACTTCTCCTTCCTCTTGCGTTTTAAAACTTTCCTTCTTCTCCTCTTTTTTCTTTCGCTTCTTTTCTCGTCGTCTTCTCTGTCTTTCTCTCTTTTCTGTGTTTAACGTGTTTTGTTTTCGGCGTCGTGTGTTTGCTGTCTCTGCGCGTGATCTGATTCTCTGTGTTGCTGTCTTCGGAGGCTTTGCTCCGTGTGTGTCTCTCTTGGACTCCTGTCTGCGCGTCTGTGCTGTAAGTCTCTTCTTCTTCTCGGCGTCTTTTCTTTACCTCTTCCTTTTCTGTCTTACTTGGTCCTTTTCGTTGATGTGCTCTCGCTCTTTCTTCGTTCTTTTCTTACTTTCTTTGTTCCTAGGTTCTTCTTCTTTTCTTGCTTTGTCTCCTTCTGTTGTGTCGTTTGCGTGTCTGCTTTCTTTTCTTCTCGGCTTCGTTGCTTTCTAGCTTAGGCTACTTCGGCTTCTGTCTTCCTATGTCTCACTCTCTCTGTTTGCTCTCTCGTTTACTTCGTATCTTCCCCTTGGCTCATTCTCGTGTGCGCGCGGGAATCCGCTTTGTGGGGATTATTCGCTTTCCTGTTTGTGTTTCTTGTTACCTGACCTCTTGCTTGTGTATCTATTTTCGTCGCTTTGTTTTCTGTCGTCTTGTGTCTATGTTTGCTCTTTTTTCTCCTCTGTACTCGTTCTGCTGACGAGCTCTCTGTATCTGCATGGCATCTGGCGGGTCTCGCTCTTGTCTTTGCGTGTCCTGCTCGTTCTGGTGTGCTCTTGTTTTCTTGTGTATCGTTGTTTCTGTCTCTTCTTCTCGTTGCGCTAAAGCTTCTTCTTACGTGTTACTTTTCTTCCTCCTTTCCTAGTTTTGGTGGCGGGTCCTCTGGTGTGTGTCTCTGACTTCTATCGGTTTGTTGTCTGTTTCTGTCTCTTTCTTTGTTTGACCTGTTCTCTTTGGTGTTGCTCTGTTTGCTGTTGTACTCGTTTTCTTCTTGTTCTCATCTCTGTCTCGGTCCCGTCGTTTCTTTCGTCTGCTTTTACTCTACTTTTTTTTTCTTCTTCCCTTACTTCTTCTCCTTCTGTCTATGTGTGCTCTGCTCTCTTTGTTACTCCGCTCTGCGTGTCTTCTGCTCTCCTTTGTCTCTGCGCTTCTTTGCTTGGTTGGCGCTCTCGTTGGCTCCTGCTTTTTTCTGAGTTTCTACTTCTCAGTGACTTCTGTGCGGGTTGGCGTGCGCATTGTCTTTAACTTTTCTCCTTCGCTCCTTTCCTACTGTCCTGTGGAACTCTGGTTTTCGGTTGTGTGTTTCGTTTTTTCGTTCTGTTTCACTTTCACTCTATTCATACTTTCTTGGTTTCTAACTACTTTTGATCTCCTCGTTTCTCGCTCCTGCTTCTTTTCCTCGTCCTGTTCTTGGCTTTTATTATACTTTGCTTCCTTTTGTCTTACTTTCTCGTACTTCTGTTGTTTTTCTGGTTTTCTTCTCTCATCTCTTTGTTGTCTCTTTGGGTATGTCTTCGTTATCGTTTGTGTGCTTTTCTCTGCGGCTTTCGGTTCGTCGCCTTGGCGCTTGTGATTTTGCGTTCTCGGCGGTCGTCTTCTTACATTCTCTGGTTACTGTTTGTTGTTCATCTCTCCGGAACTGGGTCTCGCGGTTCTCTTTTTATTCGTCTTAACTCGTTCTCTCTGAACTGTCTACGCGTCATCGTCTCTCCCTGTTTCCATTTTCGTCTGCGGTTCTCTTCGCTTTTCTCTTCATCTCTGCTTTTTGCTTACTCATCTGCTCTCTCTTCGTGCCTTCCGCGCTTGTTTCCTTTTTCTCGTTCTATTCTCCCGTCGTGTCTTTATTTTTCTACTAGTGGTCTTTTTGAAATTTTTTCGCTCTCGTGTTCTTACGTGTGTCGGCCTTTGGCGTGTATCTCTCGCTTGTTTTCTTGTTTCTTTCTGCTTCTGGCTGGTCTTCTGTGTTCTCTCGGCTCGGTTTCTCCTTCTCCTCTTCTCTACCTCCTTGCTGTTCTCTCCGTAACTTGTACTTACCTGCTTTGTCTCTGTGTCTTTTCCTTTTGTCTTTGACCCTCTTCTCTTTTTTTCGTACTCTTGCTTTTTTTCTTCTCTTCGTTTTTCCTCTATTCTTCTTCTCTCTTGCCTGACTTTCGTTTTCTTCTTTTCGTGTGCTTCTCTGTTTTTGTGGTTACGTCGTCTGTCTCGTTTTTCTGCGTCGGCTGCTTCTTCTACGCTTTCTCTTGCTGTCCTAGCTGTTCGTGGGCGGTCCGTCGTTTAGCGTTTTCCGGGCATTCTTGTCTCCTTCTATGTGGTGCGTCGATGCTTGTCTGACTGTTCTGCTTTTTCTTCTTTCTTCCTGTCTTGCTCTTCCTTCTCTGCTCTCTTTCTATCTGTTTCTCTCCTGCGGGTGGGCGTCGTTTCTTCTGTGTTTTCTTGTCTCGTTTTTGTTCGTGTATCCTCTTTCGTTGGAGGCGTTCGTGCGTGGTGTCTTGCATCTTCTGTATTGTTCTTTCGCTTTGCTCTGTTCTTTTGTCTCTTGTGGGCTGTTTTCTTGCTTTTTCTCTTCTTCTCTTCGTTCGGGTCTTAATTTCGTTTAACTACGTTCTTTCTTGTTTTGTTGTTTGCTGTTTTTGTTCTCTCTTTCTTTTGCCGTGCTCTGTATTCTTTCTTACTTCTTCTCGTACATTTCTTTTTTTTTCTCTCTCTACCTGTTTCTTAGACCTCTCTTACCCTTTTTCTCCTTCTTTCTTTTCTCTCTTTATTCGGTTGCTTCGTTCTTAACTCTCTTACTGTCTCTCTTTCTTTTCCTTTCTTTTGTCTGTTTATTTGCTTTTACTTTGATTTCCTTCTTATCTTTTCTCTCCTTTGAGTGTCGTTGCTTCTGCCCATATTCTCTTTTTTTTTCTGTCCTCTGTTCTTACTCCTTTCCCGGTTTTTGGTTTCTTCTCTCTGCCTCTGTTATTCTACGTTCTCTCTTGTTTTCCTACTCTCTCGTTCGTGTCTCGTCTTGATCTCTCTTTTTTTTGCCGTTTTTGTCTCTCTTTCTCTCTTCTTCGGCTTATACGTTCTTTCGTTTTTGGCCTGTCTTTCCTTCTTTGTATCTTTGCGTCCTCCTTTTAGCATGTTTCGCTTCTTTGATTCGTATGTCTCTTCTTGTCTACTTTACTTCTCTTTAACTCTCTCGTCTCTGTTGTTCTCTTGCTCTCTTACTCTTTTTTCTCACGTTGCTTCTATGGCGCTTACTACTGTTTCTCGTTGCTCGCTACGGTTTCCCTCCTTCCTGTTTTTACCTTTTTCTCTTTCTCTTTCTACTTTTCTTCTTCGCTTCTTTCACATATCTTTCTTGTCTTTGTTTCTCCTTCTTGGTGTTTTGTCTCTTCTTTTCTTCTTTTTTCTTTCTTCTTTCTCTTCTGTCTCTTTTCTTTCTTCTTTCTCTCTTTTTTCTTCTTTACTCTCGTCTCTTTTCTCTCTTCTTGTTTACCTTCTCTTGCGTTTCTTCTTTGGATCTTCCGGTTCTACTTGAGTCTCTCTTCTCTTGTTTTTCTTTTTCTTTTATGTCTCGTTTCTCTTTGCACTGTTTTTCTCTCTTCCTCTTTTTTCTCTTCTCTTTCGTTATAGGCTGGCGTGGTCTCCTTTCTTTATCGCTTTTTCTTTTCTTCTCTTCTTCTCGTCGTCGTTCTCTCTTCTTCTCTCAGCTCCGCGTTCCGCATCTTTCTTGATCTCTCTTCTTTTCCTATCTCGTTCTGTTCTTTTGTGTGGTGCTCTTTTCGTTTCTTCTCGTTTTCTTTCTTGTTTGTCGTTTTGTCGGCTCTTCCTCGTCTCTCTCTTCGTTGAGTCTTCGCTTGCGCTTGTTGTGTTTTACGCTATTGCTATTTCTGGCTTTGTCTCTCTTGTTTCTTTCTTCTAACTCTTTTCGCTCTGTTCTTATCTTCTCATTATCTTTTTTTTTTGTTAATTTCTCTCCTCTTTTGTTCTCTCCTTCTTAACTCTTTCTTTCTCTCCTCTTCTTCTTTATTTGAGTTCTTTTCTCTCTCGTCTCTGTCCTGCTCTTCTTTGCTTTGTTTGTACTTTCCTTTTTCTGCATTTCTTTTCCTTGTGGTTCTTACTCTTTGCGACCGCTCTACGTGGTCGTGGCGTTGTCGTTACTCCTCTCGTTTTCTCGTCTTTTGCTGCTCCTTGGTTCGGCCTTCTGGCTGTTTGTTTTCTTCTTTTGTTCTGGCGGTCTCTCTCTCTCTCATTTTTTTTCTCGGGCTAAACTGTTCTCGTGCGCTCTCTTGTTACTTAATTATTTATCTTCTACTAGTTCTCTAACTTTTTCTTTTTTCTTCTTCTTTTCTTTGCTTCCTCCTCGTTCTCTTCTTTTGCCTTTTTCGTGCGTTTTCTCTTCTACTCTTAGCTCTCTATCTTCTTCTGTGTTTCGTCGTTTGGTCGCTCTATTGTACTTCGTTTGCGCTTTTCGTCCTGGTTGTTATACGATCTACTCTCTTTTTTTTCTCTGTTCTACTTTTACGTTGGATTGCGCTCTTTCTCTCTCCTTCGCGGCGTGTCCTCTTTTTATTTCTTGCTTACTTTTTCTCGGTGCCTCTTCGTCTCGTTGCGGCGTTGCTGGGCTACTACTTTTCTTCTTCTATCTCTTTGCTTTTTCTTCTTCTTCTATTCTTTGTTGTATTTCGTTACTTCTTCTCGGTCGTGTCGTTTCTCTTGTTTTTCTTTTTTTTCTTTTTTCGTTGCTCTTTCTGGTCTGTTTTTAGTAACTCCTTGCTCCTGTTGGCTTTTGGCTTTCTTTGTGTGTTTTTCTTCTTACGTTCTTCTGCGACCTCTCGTTTTCCTCTACTATCTTGTTCTTTGGTTTTGCTTCGTTTCGGTTCCTTTTTTTCTTTCTTGTTCCTTCTCTCTTCTTCTCTTTCTTTCTTTGGCCTTCTTTCTGCGTTTGGTCTCGGCTGCGTACTTTTTTTCTTCTCTCTTTCTTTCTGTTTTTTTTATCTCTTTATGCGTTTGCGGACTGGCTAAGGTGTTCTTGCTTCGGCGGCGTCTTGACGGCGCGCTTCTTGGTGCGCGCCTGGGGGCGGTCGGCTCGCTGGTGTTCTATGTGCTGATTTGTTTGCTTTATTTCTCGCGGTTTTTCTTCGCGGTATTTGCTTGTCTGCGTGGTCGCTTTTGGGCGTTCTGGCTTTTACTTGGTGGTGGCCTCGTTTTTTGGTCTTATCGACTCTTCGTTCTCTTCTTTGCTTCTTCTCTGCCCTGCTTTGCGCTCTCTCTCTTACTCTTTTTCTCTTTTTTCTGTCTCACATCCTCTCTCTTTTTCGTCTTTTGTTTTTCGCTGTTCTCTCTGCTTCTTGTTCTTTCCTGGGTATCTTGTGACTTCTGCGTGTTCCTGCGATTCTCTCTTTTACTCGTATCGCGTCTCTTCCTGTCTTGCTCTCTTCTTGTTTATCTCTCTTTTTGGTTGTGTTTCTTACGTTAACTGTCCTTCTTTACTTTTGGGTCGCGCCTGCGGCTTCTCTCCGTTGTTTGTTTCTTACTTGTTTTCTTCTGCTGTACTTCGCCCTGCGTTCTCCTACGTCGTTCTTTGTTCTGTTGTATGTCTGTTTTGTTTGTTTTGTGCTTTTTTCGTTTTCTAACCTTTAACTTTTTACTTGCTCTGGTACTAACTGGCGCCATCTCTCTGCTTTTGCTCCTTTATTTGTGGCTTCTTTTCTCTTCTTCTTTAGCTTGTTTTACTCTTTTTGTTATCTGCTTGCGCTCTCGTGGTGTCTTTCTACTGCTACCCCTCTTATCTTCCTCTTCTGTCTTTCTTTCTCTTTCTACTCTCGGTCTGGTTCCTCTTCGTTTTCCGTTCTGTTATCGTTGGTCTCTGCTGCGCCTCTATCTCTCTTTTGTCGTCTGTCGCCTTCTGTTCTCTGCTGTCTTTGTTACTTACCTTCTCTTGTCTCTTCTTTTTACGCTTCTTTCTTCCTCTCGCGCGTGCTTTTCTCTTCTTTCTTTCTCTCTGTACTAGTTTCTCTTTTTTCGTTACTCCTCTTGCTCTGTCTTGTGCTGTCTCTCGTTTCTACTTTCTCTCTCGTCCTCTTTACCTCGGCTATTCGGCTTTCTTTGGTGGTCTCTTCTTCTTTTCTGATCTGTGTCTTTTTCTTCTTTTGCTGTCCTTGATCGGTGTGCGTTGTGTGTAGTGTTCGACTCTCTACTTTTCGTTTGTATTCTTCCTCTTTTACGTTCTCATCTTCGTTCGCTCTCTTTCGTACTGGTTTCTTACTCTCTTTCTGCTCTGACGCTTTTCCTCCTCGTTCTCTCGCTATCTACTGTTTTTTACTTACGTCTCTATTCTGGCTTGGTGTGTCTTTGAACGTTTTTGTGCTTGGTTGCTCTGTGTATTTTTCGTCTTTGCTGTGTGTTTCGTTCGTTTCTTCGTTTCTTGTCTAATTACTTTTTTCTCTTCTCTCTTCGTTCTACTCTCTCTTTTGCGCTTTCTTTCTTTCTTCTCTTCTGTTTCTTTCTTCTCTCTGCTTTCGCTGTTTATTCTATTGACTTTCTCGTCTTCAGTCTACTTCTCTCTTTTTCTTCGTACTCTGACTTTTCTCCATTTTGCTGTCTGTTTTCTTCTTCGGCTTTTGTCTTCCTGAACTTCTGTACTCTGCTACTTTCCTTCGTCTCGGCCTTTTTTCGTCTCTTTTTCTGTTTTCTGTTCTTTTGCTCTTGTACTCTCTCTTTTCTTTTCTATCTTTTTCTACCTTTTTTCGCATCTCTTCTCGTCGTTGGTTCGCTTCTCGTCTGATTTCTCGCTTTCGCTCTGTTTCTGTCTCCTTTCTCTATTCTTCTTTTGTCGCGCGTCCGTGTCCTTACGTTAGTCGCTCTCTCTGACTGTTCTGTCTGGGTAGGTCCTTTTCGCTGACTGTGCTCTCGCTCTTACCTTTCTCTGGTCCTTCTTTTCTTCGTTAACTATCTTCTTCGAATTGCTGTTCTTTCGTACTTTTCTCTTTTTCGTAACTGCTCTTTCTTCTATCTCGTCTCGTTCTCTTTGCTCTTTATCATTCTCATCTTCTTGTTTATTTCTCTTCTTCGTCTCCTCTTACGATCGACGCGCTTTCTGTCCTTCATTTAACTCTTCGTTTCCTTTTCTTCTCTCTTTCTGCTCGCGGTCGCGACTCCCGTTGTCTGTTCCTTTTGTGATCTTTCTCTTTTTCTCTTTTCTCTCTTTCGCTAGAACTATTCTCGGTTTTGTTTTGTGCTCTTGTGTCTGCTCTTTTCTGATACTTTCTTTGCGCTGTTCTACGTTACGTTCTCTTTTTTCTTTTCGTCTTTTTCTGCTTTTTTCTTGTCTCTTTTTTCTCTTACTTTTTTCTTCTCTCTTCTTTCTCCGCTCTTGTCTTTTCTTATTTACTCTCTATTTTTTCTTTCTGGCTGTATTCTTTTTTCCTCTTTTTGCTTTTTGTCCTTTTTCTCTTTCTTTGTTCTCCTGTCTCTTCTTCCTCTATATGTTTTTTGCTGCCTTTTTTTCTTTTTTGCGTTTTTTTCTCTTCGTCTTTCTGTTTTTCTCTTCTCTTCGCCCCCCCACCTCACCAGTCTTTATTCTTGTTGTCCGGTGAGCGTCGGCTCCGCTCTCTTGACTTTTCCCCTATTTCTTTGTTTTTTTAATTCGCTTTCGCTGTCTTACTTGAAGTTCGCTTCTTTACTATCTTCTGTATCTTCGATCTTGCGTTTTTTTGGTTCTTCTTCTTCTTTCTCTCCGTCTTTTCTTTATCATTCTTTTTACTCGTTTTTACTGCTGGTTCTTGTTCTCTCTACGTTTACTTTTCTCTTGTCTTCTCTTCTGGTTCTGCTTCTTCTCTTTCGGCTCTCGAGCTTCTCTCTTCTTTGCTTGCCGGCGTTCTTCTTTCTGCTTTCTTCTTTTCTCGTTTATTCTCATCTCTCTTCTTTCTATGCTGCTGTTTTTTTTTTGTTCTTTTTTCCTTTTGTTGCTGTTCTCTGTTTTCTTACTTCGGTTGGCTCGCTTCCTCTACGTTTACGTTTTTTTACTTCTGGTCTCGTCTTTACTTCTGATCTTTACTTTCTCCTCTCCTTCTCTTTCTCTTTCTCTTCTTTATTCTCTACTTTTTCTGCTGCTTTTCTCTTCGTATTTTTTCCTTTTTTTTACCTTTACCTACCTTTTATTTCTGTGTTTCCTTCTTCGTTCGCGTCTACTACTTCTCTTTTCTCTCTTACGGTTTGCTTTCGCTCTTTTCTCCTTTCTGTACTGCTTTCTTCTCTTGTGTCTTCTTCTTCCTTCTGTCGCTGACTTCGTTCTTTTCTTTTCTTACTTTAAACTTAGCTTTCTTTTTCTGTGCCTTTCTCATCATGTCTCTCTTTCTCTTCTCCGCTGTCTGTATGTCCGGGCTTTCTTTTCGGGGCTCTTTTTTACATATCAACTATCTCTTTTTGGCTCCTCTACTTAACCTTCCTTTCTCCTAACTTTCCTTTTGTATTGTCTCTTCTCTTCCTTTGTCTTCTTCGTTTTTCTTGGTCTTAGACTCTGCTCTCCTTTCTTGTTGTTTTTTTTCTGTGCTTTGTGCTGCTTGTTCTGCTGCCGTTACGTTTCTTCTTCTTCTTTCTTTACTCGTCTGCCGTCTTCGTCTCTTCTTATCGATACTTGTTCTCATTCTTTTCTCTCTTCTCCTTCTTTTTTCCCGTTTCTATCTTTCTTACTTTTCTCTCTTCTTCGTCTTCTTCGTATTCTTTTTCTTTCGTTTCCTTCTATTTTCTTTTTCTTTTTTCTATCTTTTTCTCCTCTCTTCGCCGTTTTCTTTCTTCTTTTTCTTTCTTCTTTTACTACTCGTTTCTTTCTTATTTCTTTCTCTTGTTCTTTTCCTTGCTTTTCTCTCTCTTTGCTTTACTTGTTCTTTACGCTCGTGCATACTGTTTCTTCTTTCTGCCTTTCGTCTGCTCTCTCTCTTCGCTGTCTCTTTCTGCTCTCTTACTATGTCTTATATTTCTGAGGTTTCCTTCTACAAGAACTTCTTGCGAGCGGCTCTGTTGCTTTTTCTTCTTTCTCTTGTCTCTTCCTACTCGCTTTCTCCCTTGTTTCTTTTCTTTCTTTCTTCTTCTCGTTACCTTCGTTACGGCTCCCCGTGCCGGTTTACGTTCTTGTGGACTTGTCTTTAATCTCTGTTTTTCTCTCTATTTTCTTAACGTCTATTTGTCTCTGTCGTTTCTGAACCACCACCTCCCATACCCTGCAAAAATGAAAACAACCTCGCCCAAACCCCGACCCCCAGAACCACACACACCCACCCACGCCATAACGAGATCGGTACGACCCGAGAACTCCCCTGCCCGGTAAATTAAACACCCCACCCTCCAACCCGCCCCCCTCCTTTAAAAGTGGCAATATTCGTACACGCATTGCCCTGTGGCACGTCAACCAACACCCCCTCGCCCCACAGGTAAATCGAGCGCAATGGACTGACACAAAGATACATTTATCCAAAACGTCCAGCTACAACTTTAAAATATGTCCATAATTATGCTGAATCGCATTATATTTGTGCCCATGCTTCCCCTGAACGAACTCCATCATCTACCCCCCACTTACATTAACACCGTCTCTTGTAACGACCAAAAGTTAAATAATATCGGAAAAGAATTAGAACGAGGAAACTTCCCTGGTGGTTTGCTCGAATGGTTCTCCATTTTGAGTGTTTGAGCAACAAGAGTGTTGATGTGGCTTTAAGAATGCCCAAGAGAAGTCAACACGAGGTATTTTCAGACTATACATCAAAGTCGATTTCGTTTACAGCAAGGTCTTGCATAAAAGTTAGAAGACGTTCGTGCAATTCGTGCTTTCGCTAACCTACAATACAAGCAAACAATTAAACACACAACTGTACAGGTTACAATCGCCGTATCCCAAACTCCTAGGATATTCCGAATGTAATCTGGTGAAAACAATTAAATACTGGAAATTACAACTGAAATTAAAACGATAATTGTTCAACATGCATACGCCGCTCCAGAAGGGGTTCGATACGCCGTATGAAGTCTGACAGACAGACTCAAAATTGAAATTAAAATTCCAAACAATTTACAAATGCGGCAAACAATTAAAAACAAAACCGAGTTGTCTCTCGGGGAGCACTTTTGTTTCAGCCGGTTTTTAAGTTCGACCTTTTTCTTTTCCTTATTATTTGGTGCGTGGCACGGTCCACCCTTCGTCCTTTTTACGGAAGATATCAAGGTAGATACTAGACACTCCGTTAACATTTTGAGCCCAAGAGTTGTGTTCGAGCGCTCGAACTCCTAAAAATTCTTCATTGTCTCCGACTGAGTATTTGATCACCTCGAATTTGTCCATTCTGCACATTCCTTCGTTCGGTTTATTATTACTGGATTGTGGTGCGTCATTTTGAACAAAGTTTTCTGGTCTGTTAGAGTGATCGCTACGCTCCTTTTGGTTGTTTTTGTCACCCTTGTTATTATCATTCTGGTGGTGATCGAAGAATGGACGATGGTCTCCATTATTGCATTCGTCATCACTTGATTCTTCATCATAATCGAGTTTATCATTATCGTATCCTTTCTCCCAAAAATTCCAAAGTGCATTTTTAGTTGCACTGCTCAACTTCCAATGGTTTTTAAATTTCAAGGTCAACCAATTCATGAATCTTAAGTGACATTCCCTAACATTAGCATCATTTGATTTACTAGCACGGGATAGAGGATAGTATTTGTAAAAGAATTTGTCAACTATTTCTACCCATGAAGTATTAATTTGAATCCTTCGTGCACCCACCATTGATGCACTTTCCCAGTCAGAGAGTATGGAAATGTCAGGACGCAAAGTTGTTCAATGTTGACGTCAGGGGTCTTAGCTAGATCAATAATTTAAAGGAATCTAGTAATATTGTCAACTGCGGGAAAAATAAAAAATAATTAATTTTAAAAAAAAATTGGGGGGGGGGGGGGGGGGGGGGGGGGGGGGGGGTTAAAAATTATTAAATTTATTTAGGGGGGGGGTTTTTTTTTTTTTTAATATATTTTTTTATATATATTTTATTAAATATAAAAATTATTTAAAAAAATAATTATATTATTTTTTTATTTTTTATTTTTTATATAAGTATTATTAAATATTTAATTTTTTTTTTTTTTTTTTTTATAATATATATTTTTTTTGTTTTTTTTTTTTTTTTTTTTTTTTTTTTTTTTTTTTTTTTTTTTTTGTTTTTTTTTTTTTTTTTTTTTTTTTTTTTTTTTTTGTTTTGTGGGTTTTTTTTGTTGTTTGTTTTTTTTTTTTTTTTTTTGGTTTTTTTTTTTTTTTTTGGGTTTTTTTTTTTTTTTTTTTTTTTTTGGGGGGGGTGGGTGGGGGGGGGGGGGGGGGGGGGGGTTGTGGGGGTGGTTTTTTGTTTTTTTTTTTTTTTTTTGTTTTTTTTGGGTTTGTTTTTTTTTTTCTTTTTTTTTTTTTTTTTTTTTATTTTTTTTTTTTTTTTTTTTTTTTTTTTTTTTAAAATCTTGCGGTTACATCGAAGCTTATTTCGTAGTTCATGATTAAGCCTACTAAATTGTACACTATAGAGTTTTAATAATACGTCTATTGTCAAAGAAACAGATACGCCGTTTAGGTAGTAAAACTCAAATACGCCTGTCCTATCAGAAGGTTTTGATACGACATATCCAACTGTAGGATACACCGTATCAGGTATCATCAGAACAGAATACTATATAAAAAATAATTAAATGCGATAAATTAAAGCAAACAATTTAAATGCAGATAAATACAAACAGAATTTAAATAATTAAATTAAACAATTAGCAGTTAGAAATTAGAATTAATAATTATACACTAAACAAGTTAAAGATTAGAAATACTAAAAAGAATAAAGATTAAACCAATATTCAATTTCCCCGGCAAGCGGCGCCAAAACCTACGTGTCGTTGTATAGGTGTTTAATTATAATAACAGGGTTTTACATTTTATATTAGCCGACTAACCTAAGGCAACACTTTAACCGGCAAGTACCACGTTCAAGATGTAGCTTCGCGTAAGTAGGCGTGTCGAACACTAAGAAGTGAGAGTTAACCAATTATCCTATTAGTATTTATTCTATTCTAGATTAGTCTAATTACTGGTTAAACCTATGCTATATACGTTTATCTAATGAGATGGGGGGGGGGGGGGTTCAGCCTGAGAGACTGGCACAGGTTTATGGTGACAAATAACAATTCTAAGCACAATATAAACTAAAGCAAATAACACAAAGCAAGAGAGCGGTACGAGCCAAATAATAGAAAACTGTATTAACCATGTTAAATCCAATTAAAAGCAGGTTTGATTAATTAGTGCAATGACTTGCTTATCTCGAAGCGGCATATCATTCTTAAGACTTAGGCGGTACTTCTTCCTAAGACCTAGACACGAACACACAATCCTGTCAAACGATAAACGCATCACGCAATAAAGCATCCATAAGGTCTATTATAATCTATCATAGGGAATTAAAGCAGTGGTGATCCTGTTAAGACCCTAGCCCATCGGGACTTTACCCACTTATTGCTTGATGTTGAATTATATACCGGTAGTCCACCACCAAAATCAATTACCAATTAATTAAGAACAATACTGGTTGAACAATTATCGGGTCACCTGCCGGTCCAACTAAGCTCATAATCAAAGGGTTAAAGATAAGGTGTCATTTGTGATCCTATTGGTCCGGGCATATAAAACACAACATGGAGAGCTATCCCGGCATCTAGTTTACTGGTTAGGTCTCCCTAGACCCAGTTGAATGATAGGTCGCATGTACAAGCACATAAACAAGTATGAAGCGATAAACATAATTAAACAACAACGATAAATTAAGCAAAGCCGGATTAAAACAAATCAAACATTATAATCTTCATTAATATGGCTAATACCCGAGGGTATTAGCCCACAATCATGGTCATTATTACAAGCGTGATCAAACAATTAAGAAAATCGAATGATTAAGAAAGTAAGAATTACACGATGTCTTCTATGGAATTATGATTGGTGCTCGACCTTGGCTGCTCTTCTTGGCTTGAGAAATTCGACTTCAGAAGTGAGTTATAGAGAGAATATGTTTTTGCACACTGAAACTCGTTTTTGAGCTTAGTATTTATAGTGTCTGAAAATCCCTGGATACGCCGTATCGAGTGTAGTGGATAAGACGTATAGGGTTAATTTCCTTGAAGTCCGCGATAAGATCAAATCAATCAAGATTAATTACCATCAATCACATTTAATGTGAATCTTTGACTGATGAACAGTTGTGCCTACGGTGTATAGAGAAGTAGTGGATACGTCGGATCGAGAATTGATCAATACGCGTTCTTGTGATGAGCTGGCGCGGATACGCCGTATCTTCCTTCTGGATACGGCGTATTGATGCAGTTTCAATACTTTCTTCAAATGTCTTCGTTTAAGCTCTAGAATTACGCCTTTTTGCTTCTTCTTCACAAGTGACTCCATAATTACTGCAATAACAACTTTAAGCAATTAAGTACTAATATCTTGCAATAATTATATAAAAGTGGGCAAAATACTTGGGATAAATGATAGTAAAGTATGACGTTATTTGATGATATCAACAACCCAATAAAAGACCTCATTAGATGTGTACACTTGGTGCTTACGCCCCATCAGATTTGTTTTGTTTCTTGTACAAGCCTATGGTAATAAATTTGGTAGTGTGATTTCTCTTATATACTCCACCACCTAAATAAATGAGTGTTGAGTGAATTATACTTCATTCCTTTTTCATGAGGTGCTTAGAAATGTTAATCAAGCAGGAAAACCTTTGGGTATTGATGACATCAAATAATGTCTATTTTATAGCATCATTTGTCCCACGATATTAACCCATTTTGTAT
>BQNB010014573.1:49446-74849 GCA_026074375.1 Tanacetum coccineum
AGACATCCATATTTTCCACTACTATAAAATGAGTTACAACAGAAAAATGTCCGACAAATATAGGTACATTCATAAAAGCTCCAACTACGTTCTTTCCTTTGTATTCAACTTTGTCCTTCATTATAGAATTGTAGAACTCTCTAGACATCACATTAACGGACAAAAGTGGCAAAAAAAATAGCATTAACATGTTCAAAACCTATCATGCATGGAAATCTTAAGTTGTAGGCACAATCAATATGGATCTTCTGGTCAAAGTCACAAAAACTAGGGTACTCGTCAAAACTTTCATTATTCCTAGTCTTGATTATGTCAATCATGGGCTCATCAATTACCTCACCTTCCTCAATGGTGGACATCAAATCATCAACTTGATCTCTCCTAAGTTCTAATGGTACATTGAGATCATTTAATTCGATGTAATCTCCATATAAAGGGTCTAATGATCTATTTAACACCAAAGTCTCTCCCATTAGCCTAGCTTCTAAATCAAGTTCCATACGTTCTCTTAAACCGAACATGTAGACCCTACCCTCAAAGTAATCTTTCTTTTGAACACATCAATCTTAGCGTGGGCGGTAGACAAAAATGATCTTTCGAGGATCAAGGGCACTTTGACATCCTCGGGTATATCTAGTATTATGAAATCTATGGGGAAAACAAACTTACCAATACCTACTAGTACATTTTCAGTTATTCCCTTTGGATATTTCACTATCCTATCTGCTAATTCAACCGTCAACTTAGTGTGAGCTAATTCGCCTAAACCTAAGTTAAGGTAGGTCGATAGAGGCATGACACTGTTGGGAGTAAAAGACTTCTTGATGATCTTAGAGTTACTGCTGCTCAGGTTTGTGTTACTGCTGCTAAGCTAAAGTTAGTGTTGTTCATTAATTTTAATAAAAAATATGCTAAGTAGTTAGTGCTGCTAGTATAAAGTTAGTACTACTACTTCACAGTTACTACTGTTAGTATATATTAGTACTACTAGTATAAAGTTAGTACTGCTAGTGTAAAGTTAGTACTACTGGTGAAGATTGAAGAAAATATTCTAAGTAGTTACTACTGCTTGTGCTCAGTTAATGCTGCTGGTGTATAAGTTACTACTCCAAGGTGAGTTCATAGCCCCATGTTTTTACAATTATTGATTTACAAGTTTTAGGGTGAGAAACATGCTTTATTTTACAAATTGGACGCAAGTGTACATTTTATCATGATTACGTGTATATATATAATAGATCATAGAGAATATTCTTAGGACTGATATTGGTAAATTCGACTAGGACTACCCTTATGATATATATTTTTGCTTTACGATTTGATAAGTGTTATTCAAAGCTTCAAGAGTTATATAACCCTAATACTAGAGAGTAAATCTATTATTCCTTCATAATATTAAAGCTTTTATGTTGTTGAAATTATGATCTTGTGTTACAACTCGTTTCCATTGAAGAATTCTTCTAAATATTAAAGATTAGATTCCGCATAATCTTTAATACACTTAACAAAGTTTCTACTATAGTTGTGTTAGATTTATCTAATATAACTAAACCATAAACAAGCTTAAGGAATTCAATCTATTGAAGCGGGATCCAACAAGAGGTATCCTATGATATGTGTTTAATCACATATCAATTTTCCATATTAAAATGAGCTGAAATGACCAAAAATACATGAAAAATACATTGTATTCATCTGTATTGTGAATTGTGTCTTGCCGGTAATGGATATTCATAAAAGGACAAAAACAATGGCAGAATGGACAAAACCGAGCACGAGATTGGAAGAGCGTGGAAAAACAAAACCGAAGGCATATTCAATTTTAATGGGCCAACCCGTACCTGTTTTATGGGCCGGGTCAACCCATTAAACATTTGATATATGTAAACCTTTTTGTCAAAAATAATTTCAAGTCCATTAATCCAAATCCAATTCACTATGTCCTAGCCCAAGTAATAAAATAAAAAGCCCAATCCCATGACCCGGTTCCAAGTCAAAACAAGAGAAACGAGTGGTCAAAGTTACTGTACATCTCTTTCCCTCCCATTTTCACCTCCATGAATAACACAAGGTAAACCTTCACCCTCTACACACGCCTTCCCTTTTAGAAGGCCAAAGCCTGACACGTCTGACACAACTTAAGCCACGTTGGCAATCCTGAGGGCTGTGATTGGAGCAAATACGTGTAAGAGAATCCAAGGGCTAAAAAGACGGATCGGATGATTGGATTTGATCTAAGGCTGTGATTAGAAGTTATAGACGCTCCTCAAAGGCCTAGAAGCTTCTCTCGTTCACTATAAATAGAGAGGCAGTTTCACACAGAGATGGTGTGTAGTTTATATCTAGTTTTTATATATCTTTTTAGTGTAGCTTTAACTTATTTTTTAGCTTATTGTCCTTTAAATGTAATTTTCATTTCAAAAGCTTGTAATCTCTTGTATAATTAATAAAATTTCAGTTTCATTTAAATTGTGTATTGAATTCTGTTTTTACTTTTAAGCAAAATTGTTTAAGATGAGTTTGGATTTCACTTAATAAGATATAAGCTCTCTGGTTACTCTATAAGCTATTCCTTATTCAGTTAAGCTCTCTAAAGCTTAACTGAATAGGCCTTCTGCCTAAATAGTCTCAAAAGTCATTGTAAGCTTAACTGTGGAAGATAAGCCAGAAATGGATGGGCTTATGGGTTTGTACCAGCTTATGTAAATAAGCTGGAGCTTGTAGATAAGCTCTTAAGAGCATTTTAGTCCTTGTTTAGAGCAAAGGACAAGGTACAATTACTTTTACTATTTCAAGCTTAATTTCTTATTCAGCTTATTAGACTGCTTGTTTGTGCTTATTATCTGTTTATTATTGCTTATTCAGTCTTATTATTGCTTAATATGTCTAGTTCATAGTTTAGATTAGCTTAATTTAAGTTTTAATAAAATTTGTCCAATTATTGGTTTAAACCGCTTATTATTGTAGCTTATTGTTAAGTGCTTATCTTTCCTTAGTTTTTTCTTATTTGTCTTTCATAATCATAGTTCTTCATCTGTTTTTATAATTCATAGCTTATTTAGGTCTGTTTTAGTTTAAAAATATTTTTTTTCTAGTTTTAAAAGGGTGTTTGGGATAAGGAATTTAGATAGGGTAAATTAGTGTGGAAACTGTTTTTGGGTATCTAAATGGTTTTAATAAGCTCTAATAAGGTCTAAATACTAGTTTTAATAAGCTAGAATTAAGTTTTGCTTAGTTTTGAAGTTAGTCTAGCAAATTCCTAAGTCTGCCTAGTTTTAAGGTTTTTAAAACAGCTTATTTGTTTTAATTGATTAAAGTCCTACTTGAGTTGTGTTTATTGTGTCAAAATTGGTTTAATAAGCATCAATGCACATCTGTTTTAAGTCATAAGACTTTGGAAAAGCCTTTAGTGAATTTTTGGTCAAAAACAGTCAAGTAGGAGTAGTTTTGGTTTGTTCTTAGAAAGCCTAAGTATGCAGATCATTTAAGGTCATAACACAGCTTAATTTAGGTAAATATTTGTTGCATTTAGCTTTTTATAGTCTAGTGATAATCTGTTTTAAGTTTTTAGGGTGTTAAATTAGCTTTTAAGTCTTAAATTTTAAGCATCAAGTAGTCATTAATTTTCATAAAAAATCCAAAAACAAGTAGTAGTAACTATCATTTTCATTTAGCTTTTTCTAGCTTCTTTCTTAAACCAGTTTGCTTAAGTCTAGCTTATTTGAGTTAATTTAGTCTAGTTCTTAATTTGTTTTTAGTTTTCATCTTATTTCAAGTGCTTAATTGTCCTAAATCTTAGCTTAAAATCCGTCAAAAGTCCTTTAAGTTCTTTTTTTTAGCCTAACTGTCTTAATGCATTTAGTTGATTTTCAGCTTATTTTATTTGCTTATTTCTAGTCATAATTTCTTATTAGGTCTAAGTTTAGATCTGTTTCTAGCTTATTGGTCTTCATTTAGATTTTTAGTAATCTTTGAGCTTATTTAGTCCAAACAGTTTTAGAAGTCTTTAATAAGCAAACTGTCACTTTTACTTCTGCTTTTTCCTAGCTTAGTAATAAGTTTCAGTCTTAAGTCCATTTATTAAAAATGCTTATTTTTGCTTTTTTGAAAAGAAAATAAAATAAAAAATGTTTTCCAAAAAGGGACAGTCACAAGACTCAAACCTGTGACCTCCCCCACACAACACACACACCTTAACCATGCGCCCTTGGGTCTTTTTCGTTTAAGTCTCTTTCCATTTATTTCTTATACACAGTTTAGTATTTAGCTTTTTTTAGCTTAATGAATTTTCACAGCTTATTGGCTTTAGCTTTTTGATCCGTTTTTCTTTGTAAACCCTTAGAATAAGTTTTAGTATTTTTATAAATTTTCTCAAATTTTTATAATTAATTTTAGTATTTTTAGTTTAATTTTTAGTTTTAAAAATAGTTTTAAATAGTTTAAAAATATATAAAAAATATTTGTTTGTCTTTTAAAAAATAGTTTAAGTCATTTAGTTTAAGAAATTTGCATTTTGAGTTTTTAGATTAATTTGTAATGGCTAGATTTGGAATTAATTTTTCTAAGTGTCTACGGAGTTGATCGGGTATCACTTATTTGAGATTGAGGTTGGACTTCACGAAGGCATGTACTTATTTTATCTTGAAGTCGGGATTTAGTCATTCATAGTTGGTGGGATGCATGATTTTAATGATAACTTGCTCGGGCTTAAGATTTTAGATGAAGACTTGGGTTATCTAGTTACCAGCAGTCGGGGTGGTTGGTTAAAGACCTGGTTAACTATCACTTAAAGGAGATACGTTGTAGTTCTCAGTGTCACACGTAGAAGACGTTGTGGATAATCGTAAAGGGTGATGAATGTCTCATACTTTTCTTTGTAAGTATTGAGTTTCTCTACATTATTCTTCCAACATTAGTGCAAGTTTAAGTCATAAAAAGGGGAAATTCTACTTTAGTTTCAACTTTGGTATATCGGGTTTACTCCATCAATGGTAAACATACGGTGGGCTGTTGATCTTGTTTAATGTAGTTCTAGTTTCTTAACCAAAGGTTTATACAAATTGGTGTATAAATTGGTTAACTTGAACTAAATATTTTAGATTAATAGGTTATTACTTTGGTTCATCAGGTTTATTCCATCAGTGGTCACTTCAAATAGCCTACAAAACGATTGGTAAAAAGATAGTCAGAGCGAGTTTATGAGTAGAGATTTGATCAGCAGTTGATTTTTACGAGATAGATTTGAGCTAACTTATTCTTCACACAAGTATTCAAGTATATGTGCGTATATGATTTTGCTGATTTTGAGGTATCAAAACCAGCAAGGGGGAAGGAAGACACGCCCTTGAGTCTTTTCCTTTCTTTTTCTTGAAAGCTTGAAAAAGTCATATTTCTTGAAAAACTTTTGGTTAGGCAATGCTGGGAAGACTAATGTCATAACCGCAGAGAAAATCAGAGCTTTAACTTGTGGCTTTTGGGTGTATTTCTTCAACCACATGGGGGAAGTGATATCTTGTGAATGGTAGTATGCTTTATTTAAATTTCTAGGGGGAAGAGTTATGAGAAGAATTATTCAAGCGTGAGAAGATATGTTGCTGATCCAGTTAATGTTATCCCCGAATGATCAATTACTAAGATTATTCTTAAAGAAGCAGTAATATTTGATGTGGTGTCCTACTAATTCCGCTGTGCACTTAATTATTATAAGCTTGTGAGAAAGCTTTGAAACTGCTCAAGAGAGGATTGCTAGTTTGGGGGAAGCTTTGAAAGCTTCTAAATCAATAATATGCTGCATGAATTAGGGGGAAGCTAATTTAGAAGCTTCTCCTTAACCAGAAGTGTATGGGTTGCTTAGTTCGTGCCTATTATAGTATTTCTCCTACAGGTTACTACAAAGATGATTTATGTTGGAGTGCAGTATAACGACTCGTGTTTTAGGTCATTGTACGACATTATGTAATTCACAATTTATTTTTAGGGTTTTACGTGTTTGCTCTTAAATCGTAATCATTAAGCTAAATGGCGTAAATTAAAAATGATCATTCAATGTAAATGGGCATTAAACGATTAAACGTTTACATCAAGCAAGTGTTAAATGATTATTATGAGGATAATTATCAACTTTGTTCATCTTATTTTTGTTGGTTACGTAAAATGCTTATGTTTCGCGATAAAATGCGTTTCGGCATTCCCGGAAGCACCAAAACCTAACTACGCTTAAACGAATACCCACAATTATACCCAATACACAAAATAATCAATATAACATCACATATATGATTATGTGGCCGAAATTTAGGAGATAAGACCAAGTATTATCTTGTTTGCAAGACACTTGCCCTAAATATCTAGATATTACAAATATCAAGGGAACCATGTCTTACACCTTCACATGCACTTGACCAATTGCCCTAGGAACCTTCCTTGAGGCCTTCCTTGAGTCCTTGGCTTAGTATATAAGGCATTAGCTAGCAAGTAAACACATACATAACCATTTCCAAGGTGTAAACAAAACACAATCTCTCCCATTTACTCTACATACCCCACGGCTCAAAATCATAAATATACACAATCCATAGCTTGATTTTCTTTCACCATATTAGTGTTTATACATCATACTTAAGGTATTCTAAGAAGAGTTGAAGGGTTGGTTAAGCTTTGAAGAGGTTTTAACAAGATATTGCAAGATTAGGGTTTTGGTTGAAATTAGGGTTTTCACCTTATATTTTCAAGCCAAGGTTGTTAATCACAAGGGTGTGATTGTTATTCTTTTCTCTACTCATCCACACAAGGTTATTTAAAAGCTTAATCATTTCATAACTAAGATTTTATGTGTTCATATGCTCTATTTAGCTAAATCACCATTTAGGATACTTTTGAATATGTGAAAGGGATTTTTACTTATGATCAATGTTTTGTGAACTTATTTACATGTTATATGGATGCTATTATGATGTTAAAATGGAATTATAACTCTTGTACACACTTGGTTAAGTATAAAAATGAATAAGTACAAATTAGGGTTTTAATGTTAACTTAATAAGTTACAAGTGAAAATGGTGTAATTAACATGTTAATCTTGTTACCTTGGACTCTCTTAGACAAAACATGATCTAATGGACTTTATATATGTATGACATAAGATATAAATGTTGTAAAGTAGTTGTAACAAGGTGTTGAAGCATAATGGTACAAAAATAAAGCTTAAAACATGTTTTAATCACAACCTTTCAAACTTGCTGTTTTGGTTCTAATTTGTTAACATACATGTTAGGTTTTATAAATATAGTACATCTCATAAGGATTCCAAAATGATAAGAAACTCGAAAAATTCGAATTTATAAACGAGAAGATACGATAGTTACGAGTTTACGACACTAAATACTTTATAAAACAAATTTTATAAAAAGTTACTATTCATGGCAGAAACTTATACTTTGTAAACATCAATAATATGATAAAACTTTCAATTACGAGAACGTGTTTGAAAGAATCGCTAAAAACGGAGCTATAACGAATAAGATACGACATTTACCTGGTTTTGCATTAATAAGTGTAATCTGTAATGAACAGTAAAAACACTATTCACAACAGAATCTTGGAAACTTAAAAATGCAATATTATGATCACTCGTCTTAATACGAAAGCGTGGGCGTAAGAAACGCGAGAAACGGACTTAAAACGACAAAGTTATGTCATGTTTGTTTTTATTTTTTATTTTTATTTTTTTTGTTCCATGAAGGCGTAATTATAAACGTTTTTACTTTATAAATACGATTTCACTTAAACGATTAGATGGTGATATAGCTATATAGAAATATATATGTTATTAGTTATCAAAGTGCTATATTACTAGGGAATTTCATAATGAGCCGATCTTGATGCTTATTGACGAAGACTGTTAGATTTTACGAATTTAAAAGTGTCCTAGCTCCTCGTACGTCATGTCATGACCCTCTTAAATTATGATAGCCCGAACATAGTACGATGATAACTATATAGGATTATATATGGTAGTTGTTAGACAACGTACTTGAATACTGATTTCGACCTAATTAACTAGGATGCATTCGGGCTAGCGTGACAGCGTTTTTATTTGTATATTTATTATCAATTTTACTACACTCAAGGTGAGTTCATAGCCCCATGTTTTTAACAATTATAGAATACAGAAGATTTTTTTGGATGATAAACATATGCATGTTTTACAAATTTGATGCATGTACAATTTTTCATGATACGTTTTGCCTAAGTAAGGATAACCATACAATGCCATGAAATCAAAGAACAGTCCATTACTGGAATGTGACCGGAATGATTATAGATAGATCTATTTGGGATTGACCTCCCCGTTCGGGTGACTATCTATCACTGGAAACGAACGTAAATCATGTTGATTTTGGATGATACTGGGTTGAACATTCAACCACTGGCAATGTAAGGTCAATATTTATATATTGTATTCATTTATGTCGAGCTTTCGGTGTCATGAGCTTAGGAAAAAAACGTAATTACATTTTGTGATGTCTGCATCCGTTGCATTATCACGGGAAAGTCTTGCGGTTCCTAGCTTATACTATTTACAATAAACCTATGAAAGATAACCACCTTTATGTTGACATTTTAAATGCAATGTTTTTTCAGGAGATCACTAGGGCAACGTGGGTGCAAAGGTAATACAATGGTGTTATGTTTTGGTGATGTCCATTGCAATAAAGATTAAGTCCGCATTAATACATATTGTAATAATATGTTATGGGCTGGAAATCTTTGTAATAATAACAAGTAAACAAGTGAAGCTTCGAGCTTTTGTAAAGATTTTGTTAAATCCAATGTATCAGTTTTAAACGACTTTTCATTGTCGTTCAATATATATCTTGTGCTAGTGATCTGAGAAGTAACACGCTCCGGACCCTTATTCCGCTGCGACCCAATTTGGGGGTGTTACATTTTTTTGGGGTCGTCCAACAGTAAACCAAGGAGAAGAAGCAGACGAAATTTTTTTGTAACGTTGTCAGTGTGAGTGTGTGTGTTGGGTTCGGTTTATAAGTAAAAGAAAAGAGTGGGTATGGGCTTTTATAAGAAGTTTTTATAAAAAGGGAGGACTTGGGCTTGGATTATATAAAAAAATATATTAAGGAATGTTTGGTTTTTGGTTTTGTTGGAGGAAATACAAATATAATGGTGTGTTTGGTTTAGGATTTTGTAGGAGTAAAATATAATAAGGTGGTGTTTGGTTTCTAGTTTTGATGGAGCCTAAAACAATTAAAGAGGGTGTTTGGTTTATATGTTATGTTTATAAATTATATTTTTATTTTTATTTTTCTAAAACATTTATACCACACAAAATTTGTTTTTAAAATAACTTATATTGAATATTAAAATTGTAAAAATAACTAATTATGGACGCCCCCCTTTCTGTTTCAGCCAAACGTGGATAAAAGTCAAAAAGTATTAAAAATGAAAAATAAATAAGCTTTCGAAGCTAAAATATGGAGTTGTCGATTTCTCAAACGCTAAAGCGGATAAATATCTAATAACAACATTATAATTATTTCCCTTAACAGCATTAACTACTGCTTTTGGCCTAGCAGTATTAACATTTTTACCCCTAACAGTAATAACCCTTTGATTAATATTATTGTTTTTAAATGTCGTGTTCTTATGAATGGGCCTCTTAACAGTTGACTATGCTGTTTTAGAAAGATATGAAATTGGTCTAGCAGCATTCACTGTTGTTTTTGAGTGAGCAGCATTAACTTGTTTAAACAATATTAACTGATACTAAACCAAACTTCATTAGTAATGCTCTTGGAACTAAGTTCTTTTTAGCATAGGGGTGAGTCTTTTTAGCAAAGTTTTGATGATTCACCCTTTGAGCATTGTTCCAAATAGGTTTTACCATCCTTTGATTTTGAAACGGTTTTTGATGGTAATTGCAATCAACCTGCAAATGATCAAAGCTTCCACACACATAACAGGCCTTATTAAACATCTCAAAATTACTTCCTAGTTTTTGAGACATCATATTGTTCTAATTTCTTTGATTGCCTCTTAGACTGTGAGTGTTTTGCCTATTTTGCTCAACTTGTTTAACAGTTTTCCAAGTAATTTTTTCTTGTTGTTTAGATTTGATAAACTCTTTCTTAACAATACTAAGCCTAACTATTTTCTTTTTAGTTTTAGGCTGAGACACATCCTCTTCCGCATCATCTGACAACCATTAATTAGGGCATCATCATTCTTCTTAACTACCTTAGGCTCTTCTTTACTAGACATAGCTTTATAGTTCTTAACTACAGGCTCATTAACAAATTCATCTAAACCAGTAAAAGACAAGTCAGGTTTTGGAGGCATAAAATTTCCTGTATAGGGAGGTGAAACTACATTATAATTTTCATAGCCTAAACCTTTCTTGCAATTGTCAACTATCTGACACTATGTGAGCTTGTTTAAACTTTTAGATGCATGTTTAAATTTATCTACATTAAGTTGAATGTTATCTTTTTCTTTTTGAACTATTTCAAGCTTCTTCCTATGCTCTCTAATAGTTATTTCTCCTAAATGAATTTCAAATTTTAATCCCTTAATATCTTGTAAGTAAATAGACTCATTTGCTTTATAAACTTTAAGTTTTTATTCCACAGACTTTAAACCTGTCTTATAACCTAGAACCATTAACTCGGATTTCTTTAAATCTTTTAATAGTTGATCATTTTGAAATTTAAGAGATTCAATAGTTTTCAAGCAAGAATTTGAACAAATAGAATCATTAGATACCTTTGAGTCAGAATTTGAAGATGAGAAAGCCATGAGTGCATAATTAGGCCCTTCCTCTGCCTGATCACTCCAGTCATATCCACCAAGACCATCACATGACACCAAATCTATGGAAGTAGATGTTTCCACAGGCACACTCCTTCTTGAGCTTTCTTTAATCTTGTTGTCTTGATTTCTTGGAGCTCTACACTCCCTAGCAAAATGTCCCCTCTTATGGCAGTTGTAGCACTCTACTTTGGACTTATCAAAACCAATAGTCTCATTACCATTAACAAACAGTGAAGTCTACCTTCCATATTCTTTAAAAACCTTCCTGTCCTCATAGTCAACATGACCATTTACCATCTCTTCCATGTCATCTGGATGGATTTGTTGCAAGTCCTCATGATTAAGTTGAGGACTATTTGGTTGACTAGCAAAAAATGCACAAATAACAGCATTACTCAAGTTATCAATATTTGTAAAGTTAGCAGCATTAACTTGAGTGCTAGCAGTAGAAACTCCATGGGCAGTATTAATTGCTTCTTTAGTGCTGCTAGTGTTGTTATTTGAAGAGGACATAAAAGCCATGTTCTGTGTGCTTGAACTTGAGCTAGACATCCCTTTAACTTCTGGTTCATACACCTTGAGATTGTTGTAGAGATCATCCATGCTCATTGTATCCAAATCAGCTTTATTCCTCCGCCTAGAAACATGTGTGTTCCACTTAGATGACAAACTTCTTAACAACTTTTGATTAATATTTTCTTGTGAAAGCTTTTCATCCAAAAGCTCCAACTGACTCACAAGCTTTTGAAGCCTATCAAAAGTTTGATCAAGCATCTCTAACATTGGAGCAGTGAAGTTTTCATATTGCTGCTTTAAGAGATTCCTTTGAGTATTTTTAGTAGCTGCATTCCCACCAAATCTCTTTTCTACAGCTTCCAGTAACTTCTTAGCATCCTTTATAGAGTTAAACTTTAACTGATGTTCATTAGGAATGCCCATCATTAAAGTACTTCTAGCTTTTACCTCTAATCTTCTCTGAGCCTTTTCTTCAGCGGTTGTAATAAGCATCACTATCACACCACCTTCCACAGTTGTTGTTTTTGGCAAGGTTGCACCATTCTCTATGACTTCCCACAATGCATAGTCTATCATCTGGATATATTGTTCAATCCTCATCCTCCATATCTCAAACTCACTAGGTTTGAGCATGGGAACTTTGGATACAGCTACCATGTGTGCAGATGCTTGATCCATATCTTTTAGCAAAAGATCTTGTGTATAAAAACATGTTCTTCTTATTCAAAGCTTTTCAACAAGCTCTGATACTACTTGTTGATCCCACTTTAATAGATCAAATTCCTTATGCTTGTTTAAGTTTTAGTTATATTATATAAATCTAACACAACTATAATAAAAGCTTTGTTTGAATGTATTAAAAATTATGCAGAATCTAATCTTTAATATAAAGAAGAATTATCAATGAAACAATAATTTAATGAACATACAATTCAACAAATATGCTCCAATATTATTAATGATAACAATATGAATACTCTTAAAGTAAAGACCTTGAAATCTATGAATTATACGTTTTAATAATACATCAAAAGATATAAAAGATAACAAACTCTAGCCCTAGACCTTCTTTTAAACATCAAAGATACCCTAGTCGGCTTAACAATACTTTCTAGTATCCCATAATATTCATAAACAAATAACTTAATACATATCATATAAGTAGTACTAACAACAAACAGTACTAACTTATTAACCTCAGCAGCATTAACTTATCTCTAAGATTGTCTTAAACCACAGTATACTAATATTTCACTAGCAGTAGTAAACACTAGCATATTTTCACTAGCAGTACTAACTGTGTACTAACTGTAGTAAACACAGCATATTTTCATTGAAGTTCATGAGCAGCACTAAATCCAGCTGAGCAGAAGTAATTCAAACAACATCAAGAAGACTTTTAAGCCCAACAAGGATTTTGAACAAACACTAGCTGTGGATTTTGCAGATAATGAGATACATAGTGATAGCAATATCATTTTGTACTCTCAATATTTTCAAGAAACACAATAGGAAAATGTTCAAGATACTAATTTGCAGGCACAACAAGATTCAATGATCTTATCTGTGATTGAACAAATGTCGGAACAAATGATTAATCATGTAAATAATTGGGAAAAGGCTAATAAGGAACAGAATAATGAATCCATAACCGCTGAGCTAGAGAGATATAAAGAAAGAGTCAAAACTTTTGAACAACTTCTTAATATTGATTTAAGCAGTGCGTGAAAAAATAGATTGATTCTCAAATGGAATGAAATGATTTAAAGAGAAGCTTGCACTGAAATAACAAGTTGGCTCACTTGAGCAAAATCTATCTAAACAAATCAAAGAAAAAGATGTTTATTTGGCAAACATTCAATGATTTTCAAAAGTGATTCCAAGAAAAGGCAGATAAATATAAATGGAAACAAAATTGATTTAGAAAAGAAGATAAAGGAACTTGATAAAATCTTTTTAAAGTGGGTCAAATCTGCCTCAAATATTGCCATGTTAACAAAGCCTTAAGCTTTTTATGATAATAAATTCCACAAACAAGCTTTTAATTATATGTTTTTTCTAGGAATAACAGAATCCATTTCATCTTAAGAAATCTCCGCGGATTAAACCAACCTTGTATGATGGTATTGCTATTTCTGATAAACATGTTGTTATGCTTGTGATTGATGATGAGGAAACATTGATTAAACAAAACATTTCTCATAAACCTATTGATTATGAAAAATTAAATAGACTATCTGATGATTTTAGAAAACGTTTTACTCTACAACAAGAATTGTCGACTGAACAAGTTTTCTGGTTGCGTATGTCCAATCCCACCAGTAAACCTTCTGATGCATCCTATATCAAAATAGATGCTCCTAAGGAACTTCCTAAGGTAAGCTTGGTGAATGAAAGCCTTAAAAAGCTTAAATTTCACCTTGCTAGGTTTGACATTGTGGTCAAGATAAGGACACACCGGATGCTCGTACAGTAGGTGAATGGGGGTTTGAACATACAAAAGCTGTTTTTAATAATGAAATTATTCCATTTCTAAAATATTTAAAAGACATCTTCAATGTGTTTGATAAAGATATTTAATGAATAATTGGAAGTACAGACAGTTTTGACCAAATGGCGCTGTTGTTCAAAATCTTCCAGTCGACAAACAATGTATGGAAATACATCGCTAAGAAAGAATTTCCTTTTTGGAAACTAATCGACTCTTACACAAATCATGGGTTTTATCTCAAGATGTTCCTTTTAACTGTGATGAATTCTAAGTCATATCATGTGAATCTTTGAATATGAAATGAAATATAAATGAATCTTGTGAAAAGTGTTCAATCTTGAGGCAGAGCTCTTGAATCACAAAATGCGCATAATGATCTTTTAAAAAGTTACTCACAACTTGAAAAATATTGTATTTCTCTTGAATTGTTAATACAACTTAATCAAGAAATTTTTTAAAAAGATGAATCTTGTAATAATCAAATGCTCTTGAAATTCCAGAATTTTGAACATAATTGATATAAAGCTCAGCTACAAGACAAGGACACAGACATTTGTAAGTTTAGAAGGATATTATAAAATCAATGAGAGAAAAGTCCAAGGACGAAGAATGTCAATTATGATTATTGTGAAATAGAGACTAAAACTGTTGAACTAGAACATAGTGTGGCAAAATTGCTTTTGGAAAACGAGCATCTTTGTAATGAAATTAATCATATAAAATAGGTTTTTAAAGCGCAATTTGACTCAATCAAAAAGACACGTGTTCATACTAAAGAACAGAGTGACTCTATAATTGATAAACTAAACTTAAAATCTGCCGAAAATGAGGATTTAAAAGCTCAAATTCAAGATATGGTTTTTGTGATTTATTCATTGAAAGACGATTTACGAAAAAGGAAAAGAAATTGATGATCTTGCTGCACAAATACAGTCTGCCAACACTATATATTCTAGGAAAGTTCAAGCTAGACTTAGAATCCTTTGCACCAGGTTTTGCAAAATAGTGAAGCTCACATAAATTACCTTAAGTACACTCAGGACCAAGCTTGAATATTCTTCCGGGAAAAGTCAAACAGGCTAAAGCAAACAACCTTAATAGTACGATCGACTTTGCCCTGATAAGCATGCCCAACGAATTCAGGAGTTACTTGTATATGTTCAAGATATATGCCCTAATGCGATTAAACTTAGTGAGAAAAAGGTTGCTGTCACACCCAAAAACAATGTCAAGAAAGTTAGGTTTGTTGAACCTCTCACATCCTCAAGCAACATTAAACAGGTAGAGTCATCTAAAACATCAGATTCTAACACACCTGTGTCGACTCCTACAGGATTTAATTGTATTCTACAAGTAATGTGTGGATCCAAGCCAACAAGCAATAAAAAGAAATGATAGGATCTCGCGAACACCAAGTGGGGAAAAAAAAAAAAAAAAAAAACATTTGATAAGAATAAGTAGAATCCCAGCCTAGAAAAGTTTAATAAAAGGAATCGTGTTGTGAACCAATTTCGTGATGTTAATGTTAAGCATTCATTGTTAAAAGGTGAATTCCGAAACTTAATTGTTGCTACTTGAAGAAATCTATGTTTGATGGTGATCATGATATGTGTCTTCTTTGATTTTGTGGGAAAAATGTAAAGCCGTTCTAATCTGCTAAGTATACATAAAAAACAAAATATTTTAGGAAACCTACGGGTCATGTATTCACGAAGTAGGACTTAAGAAGAAGACCAACAGACAGAACTTTCACTATAGTTGGTAACTCGTGCCCTTTAAACTTGATCACTCAACTAACGTAGTACCTCCTAAAAAAATCACTTCCCACTCAGTTTTGGAAAACAAAACAGAGCTTAAGTTTATAGCAGGAACTCAAAAATGTTAAAAATGTAGTCGGTTAAAAAGCTAAGATTGAAAAATCTAGATGCTAACCACACGAACCCAATCATTTCTTTGGGATCCAATGTTACAGATATCCATCATCTTCTTCTCTTGTCATGACATTTGTCCAGATTGTTCACTGGTATCTATACTCCGATGTTATTGGAAAAACACAATGACAGGAATCTCCTCAGCTCATGAACTTGTTAGTAAATTTATGGTACAGTTAGATACGGTAAAGACAAAATTTGCAAGATTATGGGTATGGTCAATATCAGCTAAGGAAAATGTTAACTATTTCAATAGATATACTACTCAGAGGGGCCCTTGGACATAACTTGTTTTCTGTTGGTCAATTTGCGAACGCGGATCTGGAAGTAAAATCGGAAAACCCTTCTTTACACGTGAATATAGAAGGTGTAGAATTACATTCCCGTATTCCCGAGGGCACAAATTTGTACACAATTTCTCTTGATGACATGCATATAAAACATCTTCGATTTGTCTTCTATCTAAAGCGTCAAAGACTAAGAGCTGGTTATGGCATCGTCGTTTATCTCATCTCAACTTCGTACTCTTAACAATCAAGCAAAGACGCCTGCACCGAGTATTAGAAAAAAAAAAAAATAAAAAATAAAAAAAGAATTCCAAGACTTAAATTCAGAAAGATCATTTATGTTCAACATGTGCATTAGGAAAGAGCAAGAAATCCTCTCATCAACCCAAAGCTGAAGACACTAACCAGGAGAAACTATATCTTTTTCATATGGATTTGTATGGACCATTGCGTATGGCAAGTATTAACGGGAAAAGGTATATCTTAGTGATTGTCAACGATTACTCAAGATTTACTTGGGTCAGATTTTTGAGGACAAAAGATGAAGCTCTTGAGGCCATCATCAAATGCATCAAAAATATTCAAGTTCGTTTGAATGCTACCGTCTGTAATGTTCGAACAGATAATGGAACCAAATTTTTGTCAATTATACCCTTCGTGAATTATTATGAAAATGTAGGCATCTCACATCAAAACTTCTTTCTCGACTCCTCATCAAGAACGGCTTGTCGAAAAAAAGGCGAAACCAAACTCTTGTAGAAGCTGCTCGTACAATGTTAATATTTTCTAAAGCTCTTTTATTTTTATGGGCCGAAGCAATCAATACAGCCTGTTACACCCAAAACCGTTCAATAATACGCCATCGATACAACAAAACTCCATATGAGCTTATGCAAGATAAAAAACCGGATTTATCATTCTTCCATGTCTTTGGTGCACTTTGTTATCCTACCAATGACAATGACGACCTGGGTAAATTAGATGCAAAAGCTGACATTGGTATTTTTATTGGTTACTCCGCCCGCAAAGAAAGTGTTCATAATCTATAACAGAAGAACCCATTAAAAATATTGGAAACAATTCATGTGACATCGATGAGGCTGACAGCATGGCTTCTGAACAATTCATTCCGGACCCGGGCTTAAATTCAAATACTCTTGCAACATCCAGTTCAAGGACTCATTCCTGAACCAAATCCACAACTAACCTTGTATTCCGACGCCGCCAGATATGATTGGGATCGCTTGTTTCAACCAATGGTCGATGAATACTTCAACTCCTCCAAACATTGTTGTTTCTCCAGTTCAAGAAGTTGTTGCTTCGAGAGCTGTGATTTTAGCCGATTCTCCTTCAACTTCCATTGACTAGGATGCTCCGTCATCATCAAGTATTCCATCAACACAAGAATAAGAACAATCTCCAAACATTTCTTATGGTTTTGTAGAATCACCAAAAACACCAATCTTTCATAATGATCCACTTAATGAATCTCCTCATGAGAATCATACTTCTCAAGGATCAAAGTCGAAATAGATACATACGCCAAACTCTATTTAAACACCTTGGTAAATTTACAAATGCTCATCTTCTAGAAAACGTTCATTTAATTCCTTCACCTCTGTCTCAAAGAGAAAGCAACTCCAAACTGACGTCATGTGGTGTTATTTTGATGCCTTCCTAACTTCGGTAGAACCAAAGAACTTCAAACAAGCAATGACCGAACCATCATGGATCGATGCAATGCAAGAGAAAATCATGAATTTGAAAGACTTGAAGTTTGGGAATTGGTGTCGTCTCTAGATAAAGTGCTTTTGATCAAACTAAAGTGGATTTATAAGGTCAGGACAAACGAATTTGGCGGGGTACTAAAGAATAAGGCAATACTAGTTGCTCAAGGGTTCAGGCAAGAAGAGGGAATCGATTTCGAGAATCATTGCATCGGTTGCTAGAAAAGGTCATCCGTAAACTCGCAGCAAATGTCGCCCATAAAATATGAAGTTCTTCCAAATGGGCATCAAAACACATTCTTAATGTCGAACTTAAAGAAGGAGTCTACATTTCTCAACCAGAATGATTTAATAGATCAGGACAACTCAACGCATGGTATACAATCTAAAAAAGGTTCTTTATGGTATCAAACAAGACACCACAAGCATGGTACGGCGATGCTGTCAAGTTTTCCTCATTCCAACAAATCTCTAAAGGTTTAGTAGATCCACATTTCTCTGGGCTGAACTTATTACTGGAACAAATTTATGCCTGACAATAAAAACTTTGCATCCACTAATATTTTGCCAAAGTTGTAATGATATTGCTAATCATATGACTACTAATTCAAGATGTCAATGATGTGGCAGGTGTCATTCTTTGGTAGGATTATAAATTCTTTCAAATTCCCAGAAACATCTTTTATAAACCAATCTAAATATGCTTCTAAAATTGTTAAAAAATATGGTATGCTATCTAGTGATTCTGTAGACACACCTATGGTAGAAAAGAGTAAACTGGATAAAGATCTACAGGGGAAACCAGTTGATGTTACACTTTATCGTGGCATGATTGGATCCCTCATGTACCTGACATCAGTAGACCAGACCTTATTTATGCAGTCTGCTTATGTGCCCGTGAAAAGGGCCAAAAGCCTACCACAAAGCGACTTAAATGTGTGTTAAACGGATCGTACGATACTCTAAAGGACACAATAACATAGTCTCTGGTACTCTAAGTTATATCAGTATGTCTCCTGACAGCATATCAGATGCATATCACGCCTGTGTCAGAACCCTAACGCAGTACATTTAGAATTGCTCAGTTCTTAGTGTGACAAACTTGTTAGCTATTCATCCCAAGGAAAGCAAAAAATCACTGCCATCTCAAGTATAAAGTCTGAAATATATGCCTATCTGGTGTTGTGCTCAAATCCATGGATGCTCTAACAACTAACCGATTATGGCTATTACTTCCAATAAGATTCCTTGTCACTGTGACAACAAGAGTGCGATTGCCTCTATGCTGCAACAAAGTTCACACTCACTAGTCAAGCAAACTCGATGTTCGCTAACATTTTATAAAGGAGCTAGTTGAGAATGGAATTGTGGATCTATACATTGTACATACTAATTACCAACTGTATGACAACTTCACCAAACCTTTGCCAGAGAAAGATCCAATCTTAATCCGAAAAGCTTGAGTATGTGAAAAGCAATCAAAAAAAAATAAAAAAAAAAAAGGGTCCCTTCGAAAACGTTGAAACGTCTGGCAGAGGAAACGGACGAGTGATGGTGGTAACTCATATCCTGTATTATATGTACATAAGAAAACATAAAAACACAAAACTATTTTTCTTTTATATAAATTTTTCAAAAAGAAAATAAAAATTAAAAAATCAAAAATATAAAAATATGTAATCTCAGTCATGTTTCAGAAAATCGATGAACATTTACGTCCTTATAAATATCATTTAAATAATGATAACGTGCTGTAAATGAAGTTCGAGCAGAATTCAAAGCTTTTAACATGTCAAATATGGCTTGCTATTATTTCGATATCAACCCTCATCCATCTTAAAGTCAAGGTATTTCAAAAAAAAAAAGAAAAAAAACTTGACCCATATCAGGAATTTTACTCCAAAGTGCATGGTCAACTTTAAGACCAAGCAAAGGCTTATGATTAATTTTGCATCACAACCCGTGCTTCTAATATTCATAAGTGTACGATTCAGTGCCGCTTATTTGTCAAAAATAAGAGAAACTTATTTAATGCTTGTTGATTTCAAAATAAAATATCATCTTCAGAGAATTCATCAGAAAAATCATTTTCCAAAGATATTTGACCACTCAAACAATGACTACAACTCTTTAAAGAGAAAACGGGTCATTGTTGAGGGGGAGAAAATGTCAAATATCTCATTAATTAATCTTGTGATAAACGTGAAAAAATTTTAAACAATAAAAGGTGCACAATTAAAGGCGTTAGAAATTGTAACTCAATCGAGCTTTATATTTTGCTATGTGTTATAATTCTTAGGATTATATATTACAAATGTGAGGTCGATCCTTGATAACTAAACTTTAAGGGCTAGTTTATTAAGAAATTGGAAGCTCTAGTAAACCTTAGGAGGCATTTATGCCAAAACCTAAAAAGATTTAAACATAAACACCCCCTCCTTGTCTGTTACACACACACGAACACACAATACAACCTTGAACCTCCATTTTTGATTTTCAAACCTTCAAGAATTCATTCTATCTTCGTTCTAATCTTAAGGACTCTGTCCAAATATATTAATAACTTCCATGAGAAAATCAGGCTAATTATAGGAATGTTACTCGAAAAAACCCTTAAAATTGACCTAACTTGTGACACCTTAAAAAGTGGATGAAAAGTTAAATTGAATGAGGGGTTTTGGTACTATAGGGGTCTAGATCTTGTACATATATCAGTTGAAAAATGTTGTGAGTGACTCTTGATGTCAAACTAGTTGAAGAATGGGCAAGAACTTGTAAGAGTTCATGGGTTTGGATTTAGAACTATTGTAATGAGCGTTTGTGTGCATTTTGAGTGATTTTCTTAACAAGCATATAGTTATATCTGAAATAATCTTGGGTTTTTCGTATTTTATTGTCGAACAAGCGTAAGTCCAAGATTTAGTGGTTAATTCATGAGTTAAAGATGTTAGAATGTTTCCTAGATGCTAAGAGATCAAGTTAAGATGGATAGTTTTGCTTGAAAAGGAGAAAAATTTTGGTGGATAATTTGAACAGGCGAACTATACGTTTGTTCATAGGCGAACTATACATATGAATTAACACAAGTGAACTATACCT
Source organism: Tanacetum coccineum (assembly GCA_026074375.1). NCBI lineage: Eukaryota > Viridiplantae > Streptophyta > Magnoliopsida > Asterales > Asteraceae > Tanacetum > Tanacetum coccineum. The sequence goes on from BQNB010014573.1 coordinate 70,325, forward strand.
TAATACATAGGCGAACTGTACACTATGTGTAAGACAGGCGAACTATACATTTTTACATAGGCGAGTTATACACTTGAATTCACACAGGCGAATTATGCACATTTACACAGGTAAATTATACACGTGGCTTAACAACAGGCGATAGAAGAACGTAAAGACTAATCCGTACTTACGATCAAGAGAAAAAAACATAGAAAAGTGTCGTTACTAACATGCCGCAACATGTTACGAAAACCAAAGGATATACTAAGAACGGAGTCATGATCCACACTAATATGTTAGGAACAATTAATGCTTAAAAGAAAATTTTGATACTCATACGAGTAGTCAGTACCACGAAAGAACTAATGAAACGTACCAATATCCAAAGAAGCATATTCGAACAACCAATATTCATCAAGACGCCGAATAGAAAAGTTAGATCATCCATAACGTCATGGTACAAACAAGGGATGCTAAAATGATGGTTATATATATCCGAACGAATAATCGAGCAGACGAACAAACTCCATAATCGTAATAATAGCATTAACGGGTATCCGGGGTATCCGCAAGCGATAGATAGAAGGTAAACTTACTAACTTCATAACTATACATAATACAACTAAACATAATATAACATCTTACACTACCAACTAACAAACAAACACCGATCAATGCAATCATGGTCATAAGTCTACGTGTGTGATGCCTTTATAATTATGTTGGCCACTATAATTATAATTGCATCCTTTCACACGTATACTTACTTCCAAGACTACACCTCTCAATGATAACGCACATATAAGCACATATACCACATTACACATCTTAAATCACTCCAATATAACACAGAAGGATGCTCCATCAAAGAAATACTTACTTATAAAATCGAAACGGCATAAAGGAACGAAAGTCTCGCAACGCCTCCAAAATACAAAATATCCGAAAGAAATAATCAATAGCATCGTGACGAGGTAAAAGACGGAATAAACTTATGATGGGCCTCGCTTGGGTTTGACTTTGCCTTCGCAAGAGTCACCCGACTCCGCGGGTCCATGCCTACCATGAGCATTCGACAAGCGATCAACTACTCTATCTCCTTTAGTTCCACAAGAGTCTCCTTCTCAATTGGCTCCTCTTTTGGATCTCTATAGCGCTTAAGTCCAATTGGGAAAATGGTTCCCCAACAAAACTTCTTACGGATAAAGGAAACATAGCTATAAATAGTAAAGAATTAATATATACTATACTAGATAATAGTAGACAAAATAGCTAAATAAAAGTTAGACAAATTAAGATAATAAAAGCTATATAATTAAGGGAAAGTATTACAGTTATAATGCTAAACACTTAGGCCCTAAAATGCATCTATATAAAGGACTCCTAGGTTATAGTCTAGGCTCAACCACTTACTTCTCTATAACCAAAGGCACTGATACCAATCTGTCATACCTCGCCAAGGTGGAAACACGAGGCGTAACATCATGGATACAATCACAACACAATGGTGTCAACAATAGAGAATCACTACATGCATAACTAAATATAAAAGACACGATGTGTCATGACAATACCGAAAACAAAGGAACGGCATCTTGTATTAATGAAAAAGGGGTCTCATCAATACATAGACAATTTATCACAAACCTATTTAAAACATTCAAGAATTCATGCAAACAAAATACGAAACGAAATCAAATGAGAACTTCCAAATGCAGCCTAATGGTCTCTCTAGCCACTTTTATTAACTTTAGTATCTTCATAACGCTCACCTGAAAATGATGCTTAAAACGTCAACACAATGGTTGGTGAGAGTCATAGGTTTTACGACACCAATACAAGATTTAAATCAATTACTGTGATTATAAAAAAACAAAACATGGCAGGACAATTAAGCTGGCTATTATACATGCTAACATGCAATCATCCCAAACAAGCAATCACAATTGGGACGGAACGTGTCCCCCGATCCAATGCAACAAAAATAGTCATGAAGAGGAATGAAATCCCTAAATCCCAGACTCTTGGTACCGTATCCGCACACAAACAGGTTCATACCCACACCAAGTAGGCAAAACCTCTTACCCACACAGTAGGCGAAGACCAATGCAACATCATACAACATGAAGCACATAACATATAATAGCTACTTAAATGTCGATGAGTAACTTGAACCATATAATCACTGAATCAAAATATTTTGAAACATATTTTGCATCACTTCCATCCCAAGAAAACATGGTAAAATGAGACTATGAAACTCACCTGGATACTCAAACGCAACTTCCAAATCTTTACACGCAACTATACAAATAAATAAACACGGTTACACACGACCAAGCTAAAAGCTCTAGTCCATGTAACAAACATATTGTGGATGTCTAAGGGTTTAGTTAACCATCATGGGTTACCCCGACACCATGCCCAACCTTAACCATCTTACTAACACTTTACACTAGCTACTTACAATTAACTTCGAATTGCAGAATTTTAGTGTCTCTTTACGTACCCAAAACCCTTACTTAATGACCTTCATAAATTATACCAAAAATCTTCCATGTTCATTTATGAGTATATTAACTACCTTGTGATTCCCAAGTATTACTTACATGTGTAACTACCTCAAATAAAATCAAACTTTAAAAATATCCTAATTCGGATCTGATTGCACACCAAAATATATCACTCTAACTACCATACTTAGAAATGCTTTCAGAGGCTATTTTTTACAGGACTGTCTATAGACATATGGAACTTAACTACTGTAGAAGGGCTAAGCTTAATTCTACTTTTAAGTATAGGTTTTACCCTCACAAACATGACCTAAATTTGACCCGTGTTTACTAATCTGACAACTTTTAGTGTAATCAACATTTGATTGACTTCCCGACCTTAAAATCTTTCGAGTCTGGATTTTATGGAAACTAGACTCGTTGAACTTATCAATAGACATAAGATTCATCAAAAATCTCGTTACCAATCATGAGGTAACATTCAAACAAGATGACTCAAAATTCTGCTCAACCCTATATTCAATTTTATCGCGTTCTAACACTAACCGAATACATCAATATGATTCTAATTAAACCCTAAACACTTCTAATTAAGTTTAACATTATAAATTTATAAGTTTTTATAAACTCTAATTTATCCATCACTTTATTGTTACATGAATTAAAAAGAAAGTTAAAACAATTAAAGTTTTTAAACATATCTTGATCCTTAATTCTTGAAACCTCAAATCACCAATTTGATCTTGAATAAATAAAAATCTTTTTTTTTCTTCTGCTCTTGAGTTCGATCGATTATTAAAAAATATGGGATTATGGGTTTGAATTTATAGTGAAGAGAAAAAAATTTAGATAATTAACAAATATAAATCTTAGTTGGACTAAAATTTGTTTTTCTTTTTTTTTCTTTTTATCCGGCCGAAATTCACCCTTTTTATTTTTTTTATTTTGTTTATTTATTATTTACACAAAAACCTTTTAAATTTGTTATTTTTATAAAAACCTTTATTTATTTAGACATTCTTCTAAATAAAACTAGTTTTAAATACTTAAAAAAATAATTTTACTTCATACTTTATTTCTCTAACTTAATAATACTAAAATTTTACTAACTAAATTTCTAAACCAAATTTTCTATTCTCGTAAATTCCTATATTCCAAATACGTATACATATACATATAAATACGTACACACATAAAATTTTACCATCATTTTCATTGTCACTAAAATGTGAACATAATGAAATATTCATAGCAACCATAACTTCAATCACCATGAGACGATCACGCTCAATGGATTTGCAACCAACTCACATAAGATCACATAAACACATAATTATTATAACACATAATGAAACTCAAGTTAATGCTAACAGTTTGACTAACCTGCTCAAAGCACAGTTGTCACATTTTCACCCTTTATCCATACATTTCTTTTTAATTCTTCAAATCCTTTAATGCTTACCAAGACATCATCACTAACAACTTGTTGTGATTGTTCCAGTGTTAGCTCAATCTTAGTCGGCATTATTCTCTTATACTCATTCTTCTCCAATCTTACTTAAGGACTGCTATTTCTAACTATGGATTGTCCTTGGGTAGATCCCTCCGGTTCTGGTTGGATCATAGGACTTATACCTAACCTTAACCACCTTATGACTTCATCGACGTCGTGAGATTAATTGGTTGTTGGGTATAGAGATCGAACCTTAAAATCATTTGCTAACATTGTTTCATCTGTATCAAAGGTTTTTATTTTGAAATACTCCCCCTACACATGTGATCGAGATTCGAAATTGTTTTTCACATGAAAGAAAGAGTTGCACTTAGAGTCTTTAAGGATCACATTCTTCTATATCATATTTTAATCACATTTTATCCCTTTATTTAAAATAATAAAACATTTAGTATTTGAAATACCAATTGATTAAAATTTATGACATGAAAAAATTCCATGGGGAGAAAAATTATACCACGATATTGCATGAATTCATTTTTTTGATAGCTCCCCTTCAGCATAGTATGTGGGATAC
>BQNB010014574.1:0-38821 GCA_026074375.1 Tanacetum coccineum
CTTCCACAATTTTTGGGGTTGAATTTAATGATGATGATTTTGCAGCCAGGATGGTTGAGTTGGTAAATACTAGAAGAAAAGAACTTGTTGAACAACAGGCTCAAGAACGGAGGGATATGTCTATGACACCATCTCAGCTCAGGCAATATATGCGCACTTATGTGAAAAATTAAGGTCCTGCTGTTTACTCCACTGGTTGGACTATGGCTCAAGTTCGAAAACTCTCTCCTGAACAGCTTCAAGAGGAGTTTGATAAGATCCAACGAGCTGTTGCATTCACAAGGGGTTTCAAAAAAGATGCCAGTCCAATGACTCGTGCCTCTTCAAAGAAACTCAAGACTGGTGGTGATGGTTTCAACCTTGCTGCTCCTTCTCACGGTGTTCCCCAGGAAGAAGCAGGTGCAACTCCTTCTCAAAATGTTTCCCAAAAGGAAGTTGCTGCTCCTTCTCACTCTCAGGATATTCCAGATGCTCTAGTTGAAGCTCCTTCTACCACTGCTTCTACAGCACCACACACTGCTTCCTCACCTAAGAAGGTTGGTACCAGGAAGAAGCGATTAGGCCGAAAAGGTGTTTATACTTGTCACTTTACCATTCCTATTGAAGACGGAGATCCTGAAGCTGAACACAAAATGTGCATTAAATATGCTTCTGATGCGGATTCTGCTTCTGATGATGATACACCTGTTAATTTCTATGATGTTGTTGACTGGGAGTTATTGCCTACGGGGTTAGGCTTGATCAATGTCTTCTACAAGAAAGACAACTCTCGCAAGTGCTTCACAAGTCTTAGGGAAATTCTTCACTTGGTTACTAGAGCAGACTTGATGACTATTTATGGCCGTATGATGACATTTTATAAGGATAAGAAAGCTGCGGGAGTTGGTCTTGTTCTTTGGGGTGATCTTAAAGTTTTGATGGATTCACCTGAAGTGAATGATGGTAGTGATGTTTGGAACAATCAACAAACCTAGAAGATTCAAAGCTGGAAGCTATATTCCTATTCTTGTGTTCATGTGTTGGAGACAGTTAGTGGACTTGTTTTACATATGTTTGTGGACAAGAAGTATCCTCTTTCTGCCAACCTTATCGAAAGGATGCTAGATCATCAGCTTGAAATTTGTCAAGGAACAATGGGTAATGAACTTACTACTACGGTTTAGTTGATTGCCTTTCTCAAGAAACAAATTTCTGACTCTAGGCGTCCTAAGCTTCATGACTGGTACTGTTAAGTTTGTTATTTATCTTCTATTTCTTTTTGCTATTTTCTTCTATATTTTGTGCAGCTTGTTGTAAATGGTTTTTGCTTCTTGGAAAATCTTGTTTCTTTGGTATAATCTTTTGGGACTGGATCACTTGGTTTTTAAACTACCAGATGAGAAACTTGGTTTTCAGGCTCATCTTTGTATTTCAGTGATCTTAATTAATAAACTGGGTTTATGGCATAATCTTTAAAGGAAAATATTTTTTGGTGCAACACTCTATGGCTCTCAATTGCCAGGCCTTTATGGCTAGAATTAATTGAATTTTGGTTCTCAATTACCAGGCCATCAGGCTAGAATCAATTGAGGTATGGTTTCAATTCCCAGGTCTATGACCAGAATGAATTGATATAGCTTTAATGATTTGCTTAAAATCATAGAGTCCCTCAACTGACTGATGTTTCAAGTACTAAGAAGTTGAGATGGTTTGCAATCCACCATGGGAGTAACCCTTTCTGGGTCCCAAGGATTGTCTAGCCCACAAGCAAACGGCTATGTGGTAAAGGCTTATAAAATCCGTTGATGGTTGCCAGGTTACCCAAAACTGGATGGTTTTCACTTGCCATATTCTTGGAATGAAAAGTGGCTAGTCCAAGAGGGTACGGCTCTTGGTAAAGACTAAATCAAATCCGTTGATGGCTGTGATGGTTTGCCAAAAATCATTAGGGATCTCAACTCGCCAATGTTTCATGTACTAAAGAGTTGAAAATGGTCTCAGTCCTCCATGGATTTGACCCTTTCTGGGTGCCAATGGACTGACTAGCCCAAGAGTGAATGGCTACTTGGTAAAGGCTCATCAAACCCATTCATGTAGCTGTGGTGGTCTTGTTGCAGTCCACGATTAGATGCTGATTTTCTTGTTGCTGATTCAAAGTTTATGAAGGTTGCTTTTGGAGTCGGTTTCAAGATGATTGCTGTTCCATCCTCTGGTGTTTTCAACGAAAGATCTATCTAGAAACTTGAAGTTAACTGTGTCAAATTCAAGTTTAGGGGAGGATTGTTAGGAATTTTGTAATAGATAGTTACTACTAGTAGGTATGTAGTTCCTACTGGTAGAGTAAAAACAATATTAGTCCTGGTAGTATTATGCTTACTACGAGTTGATAGTATAGTTAGTTAGTGATAGGGATATGCATGAGATATCCTAGGAAGTGATAACACTTATCACTTTAGCTTTTAGCGAGTCTTAAGGAAACAAGTAGTTAGGGTTTCATGTGTATTTAAGAAACCTACGGCCTTGGATGAAGGCAGAGATATAGAACTCATTAGAAAAACACATTTATTATCAATAGAAAAGATCCATAGAGGATCATTGTTTTTAGTAATTCTTTAACTCTGTTGTTTATATTCCGCGTAAACAATAGTTTCATTTGTTAGAGTCTCTCTTAGAGTTGCTTGTGATTACATAAGTGCTCTACAACCTTAACAGGCTTGAAGATCTATCTAGGGCTGGACCTACAACTTGTGATATTAAATATCGATTCGGTCCAGCTTATGAATTGACGTATGAAATTTGAAAAAGTTAAAACTATTGGTGTGTTATAAAAATCGTTTGCATCTTAACACACCGACTAATTTTCTAAATCAATTTTCAATCTTATGTCCATGGGAAGCCTCACAAGGGTATCTGAACATAGGAAAGCTGAACATGAATTGACAGTTTAATCAGGAAGATAGTAATTTACTAGTTCACTCTTACCATGTTGTCTACTTTGAGATGCTCCGGTAATGAGAACTGCTAGTACACCTGCAAAACCCTGTCAAGGAGATTATTTAGAATTCTACATGATCACAGGCAGTATTTATACTGATTAACAGGAAACCTTGGTTGTTACAACCGTATTCGACAAAGTGACAAAGCCACTTTCGTCTATATATGTTGTTTATCACTAACCCATTCATGCAGATTTCCTGACGATGGTAGCAGTTTCTCGATGACGAGTCAAAGCCAATACCACATGCTCATACTTAACCGACATAAGTAACAACATCATGAAAGCTCAAGTACATGTTTCAAGACTTCTGCTACTCTGATATCGTACGTCTTTCTTGAAGTGACGAAGTATTAAGTTGATACCGTACGTCCTCCGTAAAGTGAAAAAGTGTTAAAGTTAAAGATTATCAAGAAAGATGACTTACACAAGCTTTCAACATCAAGAACAGTATGAGCATGTCGGTCTAAAAGTTATAAGATCACAAGAAGGCAAAGATAACAAGATGGTGAAAAGAGATTATGCTTGGTTGATGGTCTCACGATACTCAAAAGATCACATACAAGTCAAGTAAAAGATATAAGCTAAAGCCAAAAAGTCTAAAGTTTACTACATCAAGATTCACAAGATAAAGAACAAGATAACAAGACTATGAGCTAAAGATTGAAGACATTCAGAGAATGTAGAGCTTAAGTTTTTGTAAATTGAAGTGACCTCCCTTAAGGGAAGATTATTAGGAATCGAAGAAAGACTTGGCCACTTCCAAAGTTGTAATAGTATAGCTCGTAGCATAATATTTGGAAACTTACCAAGCTAACCGGGTCAACATAATTCATCCTTATGTTGACCGGCCATATGCATGGTATATATACTCCTATCCATGCCTTAGAGAGGGTTGGTTGTTCATTTGGTTATTCATAATATTACATTTTCCTTTCTTTCTCTCACTAAGTGCTACAACCCTCCTTTCTCTCTCTAAACTTTCTTTATTAATTAGTTGTTAAGTGATTTGATACTTCTACAGAAAGGTTTAACAATTGATTAGGGAATGCTTAGAGGAGGGTGGATTATGTATAGGATATGTGAGGAATACATGTGTAAGTTTGTAAATAATTTATAAGTAGGGATGAAAGAAAAACTCAAAGTATAATTAACCTCTAAATACCACAAACTTAAATAGTCACTTGGACTTAATCCAAAATCATCAACAATAGATTTGATCACTAATCATCTTGTTGCAGACAAGCTAAGTATTTTGCATTTCAAGTAAAACATATCCCATAACGGGAAAGAATAAATTTACGCAAAGTGACCTTTGACTTTGTTTTACCAATAAGGGAGTAAAACCCGTTACAAGATTGGGAGCAACATACATCTGGATTAAGGTCAAATGAATATTTCTTTTGATGGTATGTTGAAAATATATTCATTCTAGGTTTAGAAAGAAGTTTCGACCTTGGCAAAAGGCGTTTTGATAAAAGAATTGAGTTGGCGTTTTGTTAAAAAATGAGAGGATTCATTTTTGCTCATCTCTAAGTCTAAACCTCATTTGGAGTGTTCCCAAATGCTCAAGTATAATGTACATAACTTTATTGAAGTTTCCACATGTGTCGGCTCAGAGGAAAGCCGACTTTGCAAAATCCGAAAAAACAAAAGCTGTGAGTGACACGCTGGCCATGTGTTGACGCGTGACAAATGCGCCAGGATCACTTTTCTGGTTTTCCAGATTTTGGCTATCGTTTGTTATTTTAAGTGTTGCGAGCGTTTATTTGTCATAGTGAAAATATCAAGGAGATCCTAGTCAATGTTGCACCACCAAAAAGCAATGTCCATCATGAAGATGGACATAAGCTAGGGGTTAAAGGATTCATCTGGGAATGGTATGCATTGTATTTATTTTGGGTGATAGTCCAATGGACTTGGTGGGGAGACAATAATTTGGATGTCCATACAGACAGCATCTTGGTGTGGTGGTGATGGTGGCGCATTAAGTGAAACTTGAATGTATGGATCTATAGGTTGCGAAGTTGAGTATTAATGTGTCGTTGTGTAGGTGTTATTTATGTATCAAGTTTTACTATTTGTTTTATGCCGACTTTACCTAAAACAACACTTTAATAGGCAGTGTACTCGGTCAGATGCAGCTTTGTGGTAAGTAGGGTGTCGATCATTAAGAGTGGAAGTTAACTCTTAATTCTACTGGTATTTTATTTACCTAGGTTTAGTACTAATCTAACCTAATTATTCTAATTAAATCTAATTAAAACTAAACTAATGCAAAGAGGGGGGTTTTTAGCCTGAGAGACTAGTACGAGTTTAGTTCTAATTATTCTAAAGTGATGACAAATAATGCACACAAGTGATTAACAAAAGATTGAAAAGCGGTCAAACGTAAGGAAAACGTATTATCCAGTTTAATCTAACAATATGCCTTGGTTGTCTATTCGTGCAATAATTGTATTAATTCATTGGTGGTATATCATTTCAAAGTTAGGTGGATCTTCTCCCTAGACTCGAGGTTTGTCGCTAGTTAATCATGTCACAATTAACTTAAACCCGCATAAAGCTCACACTGTTAATTATAATCTATCTAGGAAACTATATTTATATGTTTATCGGACTCTTGTTCTACGCCCAAACAATACTGAAGTTTCAGCGCATTAAATATGCAGGACTAGATCTAGTTGAATGATAGGAAAAACACATAATTAAGTACATAAATAGTACAAAGAGATAAACATAATCAACATGCAATGAATAAAGAACAAATGATATAAAGACAAATCAAAACATTATATTATCATAAACATGGCTAATACCTAAAGGTATTAGCCGATAGTCATTGTAACAATACACGAAATCATAGATGAACGATTAAACATAATGCTAACCGAACGCGTACAGTGGAGTGTAGAGATTACAAGAATTTTCCCATCGATTGAGACGCTTCGCAAAAATCTTCTACTCTTTCTTTTGTTCCATCCTGTGTCGTCTCATGATTTAGTGTCACCTGGTACAAAGCCTAGGATGAATGGTATAAAAATAATTCTCCTCCTGCTCTTTTTTTTTGTCAATTTATAGCAAAAAAGAAAGAAACCCCTTTCTTTCTTTCCACGTCAAAAAGCCCAGCCAAATTCCTATGTTTCATTCTTGTCATTCACTAGTGGACCAGCCCAAGCCAACATGGGCTTCCTTATTCTTTTAATAATATGCAAGACTTTTGCCTACATGCATAATGGGTTTATAAATTACTTAATGATTGGGCCAAGATTTTAATAGCTATAGAGTTGGCTGTTCTAGCAGCTGAAATCATGAGCTATCTCCATAATTTCGGGTATTTTATCACATAAAAATAAAGACATCTTTTTTCTCTTTTCGTGGCCTTTTGAATCATCTAAAACGGAGTCCGGACGAAGAAGTTATGACCAAAACATTGGAACGTATTCAAATCTTTCACTCTTCGATATTTTATTGTAATTCATAGTTTAAGATCTAAAATGTGTGGCTTTTCACTAACTTTCACCGTATGCTCGATATTTACTGCAAATAATAAATATAATCAATTAAGTATTAATTCTTGAGTTCTTCAAAGTCATTAGATACGGCGTATGCTTCTAGAATGATACGGCATATTGATGTTAGAATCAGCGACTTTCTAAACTCTTCGTTTATGCTTCAAAACACGTCTTTTTCTCCATCTTTTGCCAAATACTTGATAATTACTGCAAATAACAAATATACCAATTCAAGTACAATTTTGCAATATTTTACAAATGAGTTATGTACATGGGATAAATGATGATATAAAATAAAGTTTATTGATCGTCATCAATTATCCCCCACTTGATCCTACTGTCCTCGAGTAGGCCTTACTTAGAAGTTTTAATTAAAAGTATCCCTAAGGATATTTTATGTTAAAGCATTTATTTGAGCTAATACAAGTACACAACCAAACACCTCACGAAATAGGATGATGAAAACACTCAAATCACTCAACTAATCTATGTGATAACATGTAACTAATTCGCTCAATTGCTCGGTCGTGACGAGTATTCTATCATAAGCTTGGCAAGGATACACCATTTTGTGCGCCAGAAGTACCACTCCAACAAGGTAGCTGAAGCACACATACATGGCCGTAACGACGAAATAGACATGTGTGTTCGATCACATCCTCATTCGAATTTAACCAAGGGTTAGGATGAAGAATGATATAGGGTAGGAACATTCTTTATAACGTTCATCAATGTCGTAACCAATGAGGCAGCTGAGGCATGATACATGGCCGTAATGTGACAAAAATGACATGCTACGCTCGTACAATTCCTCATTCGCATATAAACCAAGCGCGCTAGGTTCATTAGAAAAGAGAAGTAAATTATTGTTTTTAAAAAATAAATATAACTCATCATAATAGATTAAGTCCTAAAGTACAAGGTGCTAGACACTTTTTTCTCGACTGTCTACCATGATTAGACACAACTATTTACAACGTCTTGGATCATAGATAAAAAAACAACCACTAAAGTTGGCGTTTCCGTAACCAGTCAATCTTCAATCATCCCATTACTTTACATAGCTATACAAGGCACGTGGCGATATCTTTCCACTACTTTATACAAATAAATCTTCATCGTCAAATAATTGATTCTTCGTTTTGTAATTCCTCCTGTAGTTGCCGAACGATTATCTTCAACTTTCCTTTCTCTGTTTTTTGTTGCGATTTTTTCTAATTTTTTCGATTTTTTTACTAACAATTTATACGAACTATGGTGTAATTTCACCATCTTTACGTCATAATAATTTCGGACATTTCCCCGTCGAATTCCTTTATTCTTCGGACGTTCATTAATTACGATGGTGCTAGTAAACAAATATAGAGTTTTGCTATAACATACATTCCATTTACGTGTGCAAAATTCTTCAACCGTACCAAAGATAGAAAATTTTTTTGACACAAGACTCCGAGAAATATAACTTTACATTTAAGCAACTAGCAACTGGAAAAATAAAACTTAATTCTACGGGGTAGGCTAAGGTGTAACGAAACAATTGGTGTATTTCCTAGAGGATTGGCTCTACGGGTTGTTCTAGGGGTATTGATATGTGTAAAATACACATATCCATTTATACCTAAAATAACCCAAATAAACTCAAAACAGACTCAAAAATGGCAAAAATATGCTTGTATTTGTGTTTTATGTGTGCAGGTTCGGATAAGTCAAAAATCACAAGAAAACAGTCAAAAGCGAGCAAACACGGACACGAGAATCAGAAGAGTACAAAGCCGAAGCCAAAAGAAGCCAAGCCTCAGCCCAAGCCTTAGCTACAATCCTTTTATAACAACCACAAGGACAAATCTTGCATTTCCCGAAAGTTATTTATAACTTGAAAAAGGAAAAGAAAGAGAAGGACCAAATGTGTAAGCCTTCCAAACTTCAACAGTTTTAACTGTCCAATAATAGGCGGGAATCCCATTTACTATTCACCCGTCTCCCCCATTTCACCATCCAGTCAAAAACAAAGGGCTTTTGTAAATTAAAGGGTGCGTTGGTCAATTCAAGGAAGCGCAAGCACAACATGAATGGGTTCAAACTTGGTTAATCAAAGGGGCAACTACTTATCCTAGCCTAAGCTCAATGCCACGATAGCCATGGTGAAAGCAAAAAATTTTATTGTGGGTTTTATGCTAAACTCAGCTCACAAAAACTAACACACATCGTCACATCAAAGAATGCCACGGCTGCGCAATCCTCAGGTGTCCACAAAATGATCCAACGTCCCACATCATAGATCAAATGATTGAAGAAATGAATGGCAGAGATTGAAGATTGGAGAGCAGGGCTAGAGATCCTAGAAGCTTCAGCTGGGCATTATAAATAGGCCTCATCCTCTCACACACAAAAGGACGAGAACTTTTTCTTTTATATCTAGTTTTTCCTTTTTATCAAGTTTTTAGTAATTTAGCTTAAATTCGTATTTCTATTTTATGTAATTTTCTTTTTTCAAGTATTGTAATCAGCTTCTTTAATTAATGAAATTCAGTTTTTAGTGTTTTTAAATCTCATTTTATAAGCTTTCTTCTTAAGTCATAGCTCTCTATATAGCCAAAATTATCTGTCAAAGTCATATTAAGCTCTTTCAGTCTATAAGCTGAGATAGAGCTGTTTGAATACGATATTTAATCTTATCTAAACCTAAACAATAGTTAAATCTTTTATGATCTTATCTGAATTTAAGCTTTTGGTTAAGGGGCATTCTTACCTTAGAAGAGATCCAAGGACTCTATACTCCTAGCTTTATTTCATAGCTAGACGAGTTGTAGCTGCCTTTATTGGTTCCTTTTGTTTAGCTAAAGGATCAAGTAAGTTTCTCTTTTAAATTCTCTTCTAAATTCAGTTTTAAATTGCTTGGTTTTTTTCGATTGCTTATTTGCTTATTCTCTTAGCTTATTTGTGTTTAAATGTCTTTTTATTACTTATTAGTTGTTTGTCTTCATCTGTTTTTGCTTAAGTAGTTATAGATCTTTAGTTATTAAATTCTGTCATAAAAACTCATAAAATCCAAAAATATTAGTTTAAATAGTTTAGATCTTAGAATTTTACTTATTCAGTTGTTTAATCATGATTGATAAGTTTGTTTTAAGCTAGTTTTTTATCTGGTATTTAGCACTTGTTCATTGGATTTCTCTTAAAAAGCTTTTCTCAATTCTGTCATAAAGGTTAAGTAGTGTTTGGTTTAGTGCACCCTTGTTTTACACTAGCAGTACTAACCTCAGTTAGTACTGCTGAGCTTTTACACTACCAGTACTAACTTCCAAGTTAGTACTGCTTTCATAAGTTAGTACTGTTAGCTTTAATCTCAGTAGAATTAAGTTTAGTTTTAGCTTATTTAGATTAGTTTTCATTTTCTACGCTTATTGCATTGCCTTAATGTTTTCAAAAGTCAAAATTGCACCAGCAGTACTTTCACTTGAAAGTACTGCTGAACTTTTACACTACCAGTACTAACTTCAGTTAGTACTGCTGTGTTCTCAGCCTCATTTAGATAAATAATTTTAGGATATAGTTTATAAAACTTTGTAGAACTTAGGTTTTTATATAGCTTAATATGGTTTAAGTCTTTAATTTCATTTTCTAGCCTATTTTCTTAGCTTATTTTTGCTATCAAAAGTTAAAAAGACCAACAAAAACCAGTTACTTAGAGACTTTAGGATTTAAAGTTGTTAATTTGCTTATGGATCTCTAGATTTCTAGTTAATTAGAGTGATTATAAGTAGTTATATACGTCCTTAATAGTTTGTAGAGTATTCAGTTTCGCCTTAAAAAGTTTTCTATCTTATTTTAAGTTTGAGTTTCCTTGCTTATTTCCTGAGTTTGTCTGTTTCAAGCTTAAATTCAGTAGTTTAAGAGTACTTCTAGCTTAGTTTTCTTTGCACTTTTAGATTAAGCACATCATAAGCTTTTTAGATCACTTTTCCTTTTTAGATTTAAGCTTAATTTGAGCATTTTATGGCTGTTTAAGTAGAAAGTAAGCTCAAAAAACCTCACTTTCTGTAATAGTTAGAATTAAGCTCTTTCTGAGCTATATTGAGGATTTCAGTCTAGAAGCCTTTATAATTTTGTTCCCACTAGTTTCCTCTAAACTTTGCTTTTTTGACGTTTTTTCTTAATAAGCACTTTTCAAATTCATCTTAATTCGGGACTTAGCTTGTTATTGGGGTTTGAATTCTTCAGGGTAGATAGTGTAACTTTTCAGATCTTAGTTGTTTTCTTGCCAGTTAGTTCCCCTATCCGTAAGTGTTTTTCCCGTTAGTCCTTTTCCTTTTTGCATCATTAGTCCATTAGAGTTAGTTTTTAAATAAGTTTATTAGTCTTTAATTAATAATTAGAGTTAAGTTTTACTTAGTTTTACTAAACTTTTATAAAAAGTTAAAAATGAGGCTTTTATTTTAGTAGTTTTTCGGCAATTTTTCTTTATCTAGTGAAATTTTAGTTTTCATTTTTAGGGATTTAAAATTGGTTTACTTGCTTATTTGTCATTTATTTGTTTTTTAGTAATAATAGCTTATCCAAACTATCTTTGTTCCATTCAAATCAGGATCCGAACGTAAAACGTGGTTTCAATTTCACTAGTCATTGGGGAAACGACCCGGGTGATCATACTTACCCGTGTTAAATCTTAACGTATTCTATATTATATATATATTTTGAGAGTGCACTTTTATCAAGGGTAACGTTGGTAATTTTCTTAATTTCTCTTTTACAAGTCTTATGTTTTATATATATTTTACGTATGTGTAAACTACGAACCAGTTTTTGGCGCCGCTGCCGGGGACTAGTGGTTATCGATTCCTACGTTTTGTGTTTGTTGATTTGGTTTGAAGATCCTTTCGTCCTCGAAAGTTTCATACTTGTTTTAAAAATTAAAAAGTAAAAAAAAAATCATAAAATATAAAAAGTAAAAATATTTTCATTTTCTTTTTAATATAAGTAAAGATAAAAAAAATAGAAAAATCAAAAACATAAAAAAATTGTCCTTTTAAAAGAAATAAAATAAACAAAGTTGGTAATCGAACACCAACAAATAATATATTCTATTGAGATATTATCATTTCAATTTCCGTTGAACTTGCAATTGTTCCCAAATCGCAATCAAAGATTTAACACTTGCCTTTTGTGTCTCTACCAAGTACGGCTCACCTTGAAAAGAAATTTTCAAGAGCTACCGTGAAGTAGTTTGATTATTTGGTTTAAGTCTCTTTCGTATTGCCGTGGAAAAAAAAAACGAAAAATTTTTAGTGTAAAGTTTTGCTTTTTTAATTATTAGTTTTCTTTTTTATGCGCACTCGTTCGCAATCTCGAAGACGTCGACAAAATCTTTTCGCGGCTAGAACAGATTGTTGAACAACGTTGTCTCCAATGGCCGACAACTCCATCGAACGAGGCCCAAATGTTACAGACCTATCGAGGGTTATGAAGATGCTATAGTTATTCCACCAATGCAATCGCCAACGCAATTTCGAAGCTCAAAACAACCTTTAATCAATCTTGTGCAAAGTAATAAGTTTACGGGAAGACAATGATCCCCACACATCACCTGTGATTTTTTAATAAGTCACTTCAACGATTAGACATCCAGAAGTTTTTCCGAACACTTCGGTTAAGCTTTTGCTTTTACCACTTTTCTCTAGACGGTTTCGAGCCCGAGAATTGGTTAGACAAAAGAACCACCAAGATAATTCCTCACAAGGGACGACCTTGTTTCAAAATCATAAACCAATACTTTCCACTTCAAAAACCATTACTATCGAAAATGAGATCATTACTTTTTTAACAAAAACCAACGAAAGACTTTAATGAGCTATGGATACGATTAAAGGACTCCTTCGGTCAATGTCCGTCACCGCGGGTTTTTCGGAAACTTACACCAACTCGATACTTTTTACCACTAATGGCGAATTCAAACGATCGAGATGCCTTAGATTCGCAGCAGGTGGCAATGTTCTTCGGGACAAGATGCCTCAAGAAGGTTTAGCGATTATTGAAAGCAAGTTAAAAAGTTCGTTACTCCTGGAAGTCGTGCTAATGATTCAAGGTGAGTACGGATGCTCTTTCTAATTCTTCAACTTTCCAATATTTCTTTTCGTATGCAAACAAATAGCCGCTTTCTCTCGAGGATAAGATGACATCAAAGATGAACCCAAATGATGAATCAAATGAAAGCCTTTAGTTGTTACTACTCTGCACCAGTCACAGCAGTTGAGGAAGTTTGTGTCACTTCGTGGATCAAAATCACCATTTTTAACCTTTGCTCCGTTAAACTTGATGGTGGAACGATTTTCCCATTTTTCTATGACAATTCCTAACAATTTCAACAACCGCAGCCGGTGGTAATTTTCCAGCAAGGAAACCAACCTTCCAATTTGGCATGTCAATGAGACCACCTGGTTTCAATCTACAAATGTTCAACCCAACCAAAACGTTTCAAGGAACCAATTCTAACTTCAACCCAAAACCGTGGAGGAACTTTAATCCAAAACCGTCAAACAACCTAAACAGTTTACCAGCTCCACCATACCAACCACCAATTCAACAAGTTTTCCTCCTACCAACCTCGACAAATCGTGTTTTGAAAACAGATTTTGAATAGCTTACGTACTCAAAGCAAACCGTTGCAGTAGTAGTAGAATGTGCCAAAATCAAAATCAAGGTTTTGCAAAATTCAAATGGCAAGTTTCAAGTTTGTTAAGACAAGCCTTTGCACCAAGTTGATGATTTAGGCAAATTTCAAATTCACAGTTCTTTACAAGCAATACATTCCAAACCAAGAAAGAACGCCAGGCAATTACAAACTCGTAGTGGTGTTTTCATACAATGGACCTCCGATTCCACCGCCTGGTGGTGAAAAGCGAAAGTGAGGTAACAAAGGTTATACGGAGCTACCAAGCACCGAAGATCCAACTCCTCCATGATCATGAAACAAACCAAAGACAAAGAACCAATCGAAGAGCCTTCTTTAGGTTTCCACAAAGCCAAAAACTAGATGTTGCCTTACCAATCAAGACCAACAAAGAAAAGATTCAGTGCTGAGAAGGGATGATATCCTCGGCTTCAAAGTTTATGGAAATCTTCCGTAATCTTGCAATTTGAGCTAAGTTTTGCGGTTTGCTCTTATTTCATATGCCAAAGTTGTTCCGATGTTGAAAAGATGCTTAACAAACAAAGACAAGTTAATTGACGTTAACAAAACACGTTGAATGAAAATTGTAGCGCGGTTGTCCTTAAAAAGATTCCAGAAAAGCTAGGTGACCACCGTAGATTTCTCATTCCTTGTGATTTTTCGAGTTTCGATAGTTACTTAGGCCCTTGCCGATTTAGTGCTCGTATCAATCTCATGGCTTCTATCCATTTGGAAAAAAGGCTTCAACGCTCAGGCTAACCGAAAACAAAAATGGTATTATGAATTAGCCGATGTACAATTTCCATACCAAACCGGTTTTGTGTAGCAGAAATGTTTTTGTCAAAGTAGTGGAAATTTTACACTTTCTCGCCGATATCGTTGTTCTTGATTTTGTAAGCCGATCTCGTAGTACCGTTGATACTTGGGCGACCCTTTCTTAGAACGGCTCATGCCTTAATCGATGTTTACGAAGGAGAAATTACTCTTAGGAATGATGATCAATCATTAACCCTTAAATGTGGTGATGCACCTTCCATCTCATACAACAATCTCGAATCATTGAAGAAAGTTGATCTCATTGATGTCACTTGTGAAGAGTACTCACAAGAAGTACTTGGATTTTCCGATTCCGTTGCTTACAACAATCTTTCGCACTTCGAAAATCCGATTGTTTCTTACTTCATCTCCAACAACTTACTCCTTTGATGAAAGTGATTTTCTACTCTTTGAGGGACGCCGATGCTTCATAGCAATCGATGATGAACCAGTTTTCACAGTTTCAATGCTACATACTATGATCCCGGGGGTGACATTCTCATTCTCGAGGCACTTCTCAACATAGATCCATTACCTTCACCAGACCAAGGAGATTATTACCCCGGAATTCAAAAAGATCTCAAGTTATTGAACAAAAGCGGTCTTCACTTGAACCAAAAGATGAAATTCCCGAAGTCGAACTTAAAGAGTTACCTCCGCATCTCGAATATGCATTTTTAGAAAAAAATAACAAGCTTCGAGTCATAATTTCAAAATATTTGAGCCAAGAAGAAAAGACCTCACTCATTCATGTTTTGAAAAACAGAAAACAAGCAATTGCTTGGAAACTTTCTGATATCCGAGGCATTGATCCCGAATTTTGCTCACCACAAAAATCCTTTTTAGAAGACGATTACCACTTTCAGTCCACATTCAAAGGAGAGTTAACCCTAAAAATCCACGACGTCATCAAAGAAAGAAGTAAGAAAAAACTTCTCTGACGCTAGGATTGATTTATCCAATCTAGGATGTCTATGGTTAGTCCAGTCCAATGGTTCCTAAAAAAAGGTGGTTATGACCGTTGTCACAAACGAAGATACTGGAGCTGGTCCTAAAAGATAGTCACGTAGATGGAGGTTTGTATCGATTATCGGAAAGTTAAATGACTAGCAACTTGTAAGACCATTTTCGTTGGGCCCTTTTTTTTTTTTAATGGACAAGATGTTAGAGGGTTAGCCTGGCAACGAGTTTTATTATTTTCTTAGATGGTTTTCTAGGGTAGTTTCAAATCCCAATTGATCCCTAAAGACAAGAGAAAACTACTTTCACGTGGCCCCTCGGAACTTTCGCCGTACGTCGTATGCCATTCGGTTTGTGCAATGCTCCTGGAACTTTTCCAAGTTGTAAATATGATGCTATTTTTCACGATCTGATATGAGAAAAGCATGGAGGTTTTTTATGGACGATTTTTTTCAGTTTTTGGGAGATTCTTTTTCCTTACATGTTTACCCAATTTAGGGGGGATTTAAAAAACAAAAATGCTTACAAGGTGTGAAGACACCAAGTTAGCACTAATGGGAAAAGAGCCATTTCATGGTTATTAAAGAAGCATTGTTTTAGGATTAAGAACTCTAGCAAAGGATTGAAGTCGGAATAAAGCTAAAGTTGATGTAATTTCTAAGCTTCCATATCCAACGACGTTAAAGGAATTCGAAGTTTTCTCGGACTATGGGGATCTCTCAAAAATTTTATCAACAGACTTTTCCAAAGGCTCTCGACCATG
This sequence comes from Tanacetum coccineum, assembly GCA_026074375.1. Classification (NCBI taxonomy): domain Eukaryota; kingdom Viridiplantae; phylum Streptophyta; class Magnoliopsida; order Asterales; family Asteraceae; genus Tanacetum; species Tanacetum coccineum. The sequence goes on from BQNB010014574.1 coordinate 15,696, forward strand.
ACCCATCTCTTGAAAAGAACACTCCTTTCATTTTTTTCGGAAGATTGCATTCTAGCTTTTCAAACATTGAAAAGAAGTTGAGCCCCCGAAGCTCTAATTCTCATTGCTCCAAATTGGGAACCACTTTTGAATCATGTGACGATGCATGTGATTATCGCAATCGGTTGCGGTTCTAGGGCAGAGGAATTGAGAAGCATTTCGCCAAATTCATTACCGCTAGCAAAGTACGAATGAATGAAGCAGAGACTAATTACACAACCAACGAGAAGAGATGCTTGCAGTTGTTTATGCTTTCTGAGAAGTTTTCGATCATATCTTATCATGACAAGAGTGGTGTTTACACGGACCACTCCGCTTTGACAATACCTCTTCGCAACAAGAAAGACGCCAAGCAAGATTTACTTCGATGGTTCTTACTTCTTTAAGAATTTGATTTTTAAGGTATATCGATATAAGGGAGCTGTGAAAAACTATGCAGCTGATCACTCTCCGTCTGAAAACCTTACGAAAATACTTTTGTCCAAAGAGATTACCGACGACTTTTCCTTAGAGACCTTAAGTGTGTTAACTTACAAAGAACAAGTACCCCGTGTTTCGCCGACTTTGCTAACTACCACGTTTTAGTGGAGGAATTCATTAAAAAGGATCGTCAACTCAGGAGAAAAACAAGTTCTTTAAGATGTAAAACATTTATTTCTTTTTTGGGAATGATCCTTTTCTTTCAGCTGTGCGGATAAATTATCCGAACAGGTGTGTAGCTGGCAAAGAAGCTTTCATAGATTTCGAAAGTTTGTCATAGTGGACCCACCGGGGGGACACTACGGAGCCAACTTTACCGCAAGAAGGATTTTTGATGCCGGTTTCTTTTGGCCCACCATTTTTAAGGTTGCCTTACGAATTTGTCAAACTTGTGATGCTTGTCAAAACAAAGCAAAATTTCTCAACGTGATGAGACTGCCTCGAATGCAATCCAAGTTTGTGAGTTTTTCGATTATGGGGTATGATTTTATGGTGACCTTTTCTAGTCGTTCTAGGAGGTAACAAAATATATTCTAGTAGCTGTTCGACTATCCTATCCAAGTGGGTTGAAGCGAAAAGCGCTCCCCTACCAAACGATGCTAGGGTAGTTGTTAAGTTCTTTAAAATCCTTTTCTTCCCGATTCGGTTGCTCCTGAAGGCACAATCTAACGCGAACGTCTGTGGACCCCATTTTTAGTAAACGACAAATTTGATAAAGGTTATGTCTAAATTATGGGTTGTACACCCATCGTCTTTCGATCCTTACCATCAATCAAACGACAGTGGTCAAGTTGAAGTCACGATTCCGTTGGTCTCAAAAGAATTTTAGAGAGGGACGGTCGGAGAAAACCGTTGCTCACATGGTCAGATACGTTAGATGAAGCATTATGGGCTTTAGAACCGCTTACAAGACTCTCTATTGGATGTGCTCCATACAAGTTCGTCTATGGAAAGCGTGTCATCTTACCAGTTGAGCTAGAACACTACAAGCATATTGGGCTCTCAAGCATGCCATCTTGATTTAATGACCACGACGGAGCGATCATCAAAGCTCAAGATTAATGAACTTAGCCGAGCTTCGTGATCAGGCTTACGAGGAAAATCCGTTAATTCTACAGGACGAAGACAAAGAAGGCTACACGATTCCAGATTATGAAAAACTGAATCTTCAATGTAGGTGATCAAGTCCTTCTCTTCAGCTCCCGATAAGATTTTCTCCGGAAAGCTCAAGTCCGATGGTCCGGACCTTCACAATCACTGAAGTATATCCTTATGGGCCGACTGCCCTAAGTTGTCTCATGCCGAAGGATCTAATTTCAAAGGTCAACTGACACCGTTTGAGTCATTACTATGGAGGGGGTTGTACCAACATTGGTTATCCAGGACTCCAGACTTTTCCTAAGGACAACTAAATTAAGGATCGAGTCGAGCTTGCGACTCGGTAACAAAACAAGTCGCTTCGTGGAGTTCACCCCATGTTCTCATTCTATTTTATTTATATATTTGTGTTGGTTCGAGAGAGGTTGTTCTCTTCGAGTTTCTTGATTGTTTGTGTTTGTTTGTTATGACTTTTGCACGGACATTCATAACAAATATCAATGAGCCTTCGTGTCCGGTGTTGTTTCCCGTTTACTCGTGCTTCTTCATCCTTTGTGTGGAATTTTAAGTTTGGGGAGATCCATATCCTTTACCTCTTATCGATAACGTTTATCTTTGCATTACTTCATAAACGGCTTAGATTTTGTAGAGTCCCGACTTAAACATGAGGGACAATGTCTTCGTTTTAGTTTGGGGAGGGAATCTACTCGATTTTGATGTTGCATTGGCTTATTGTTTTTTCTCACGTACCCGTTTTCCACAAAAATAGCAAAATTTTTAATTTTTTAGTTATCATATATTAAAAATAATAAATAAAAAAGAAATGACAAAAATGTAGGTTTTCAGCTGGTAAGACTAAGAAGTCAATTTTGATCCGATTGAACGTGCGTGAGTTCTTGCTTCTTCCTTAACAACTAATGATGATAGTTTGTGCTTGTCTCATGTAGACTTTAAATATGCAAGACTTGAGAATCATTAGTAATGAGACTTGTGCTTAATCTCCACAGTTGATTTTAAATATTGCCTGAGGGGATTTTATATAGGCTAAGCCATTGCAAATGTTTTTGTGAAGATAGCAAAGAAATGATAGTGTTATTTATAAGTCCATGTTGCTAAACGTTAGAATAGTTGGCTTTCTTTCAAGCTCATAAATCTTAATTGTGGCTTTTTCTTCCATTAGCTTGTTTCTACTTTCATGATGAATGTTTAATAAATAGAGTTGTATGGTTTTTTTGGTTAATAATTAGTTATAGAAGTTTTCTAAGCTTCCTTTTGTGATTAGATGAGTACACATCAGGAATACTTAATTTTGGCTTGAAAAATGCAAAAAATAATAAAAAATAAGTATCTCTGCCAGATACTTCATTTGTCGGAGGGTAGGCCGATGTTGAGAGTTTTCTTATAGTGCGTAGGTCGTGTCATATAAGTAGAATAACCTTCACTTGTCAGACTCGCTCTCGATGTCGGCTCTTCGAGATAAAAGGCACCTGATTTTTACTTTATATAACCAAGAGTCGAAATATGTTTGCTACATCTTGTCGGAGCGTAGCCGATGTTGTAGTCCTACTTAAGGACTGAGGTTTAATAATGTTGCTTAATTTTGTCATGTTTTGTGCCTTTTTAAGAGCCTAGGGTATATGGTGCAAAATAAGATTGGTTCATTTTTGTCTAAAGAGCCTTTAGGGTATAATGACATGAATGGTGCTTGCTTAAGTAGCCTAATAAATGCCACAAATATGGTCGCCTCGATGTGGACTTTCATCTTGATTGCATTTGATCTTTTGAAATAGGGCTAGGAGTAATTTTATTGCGTTCCTTGACCATTACCACTTTATTTTGGAATTACTAAGGTATCGAAACAAAAAAAGTCTTAAAGAGCCTTCGGTATATGACTTAAGTAAAATCCTGAGATACAAAAGGTAGGATTTGCGGGAGGAAAAGTAAGTTACACAATTAGTATTTATGAGTAGTGTTCTTAGTACCATGATTGTATTTAACAATGTTATCTTGTTTTTACGCTTGCATGGAAAAGGTGAAAAATCAGGGATGAAGAAGTTATCCTTTTAGACACTTAATTGTGCTTTTGTTTAATGATCCTCATAAAGTTACCAATGAGTAATGAAAATAATAATTATGTCAATCACAAATAAAAGTTGTAGTTAGGTTAGGTTTAAATTATCAAGAAAAAATCATAAAAAGAGGAAACATTCGCTTAGAATATGGGAAAGTCAGGTGGTTTTATACTTGTTGATCTCTTATCTTTCTCAACAAATCTTAGCTACTTTTCAAAGGTTTAGTTTGGGGATCTTTTTTTTGAAGTATTTGGTTATTAGGCATGTGGATATTGCGTGAGGACACGGCAATCGTTTTAGTTTAGGGAATTTTGATATGTGTAAAATACACATATCCATTTATACCTAAAATAACCCAAATAAACCCAAAACAGACCAAAAATGGCAAAAATATGCTTGTATTTGTGTTTTATGTGTGCAGGTTCGGATAAGTCAAAACAGATCAAGAGGACAACAAGTCAAAAAGCGAGCAAACACGGGGACCCACGAGAACAGAAGAGTTACAAAGCGAAGCAAAAGAAGCCAAGCCTCAGCCCAAGCCTTAGCTAAAATCCTTTTATAACAACCACAAGGACCAATCTTGCATTTCCCGAAAGTTATTTATAACTTGAAAAAGGGAAAAGAAAGAGAAGGACCAAATGTGTAAGCCTTCCAAACTTCAACAGTTTTAACTGTCCAAAAATAGGCGGGAATCCCATTTACTATTCACCCGTCTCCCCCATTTCACCATCCAGTCAAAAACAAAGGGCTTTTGTAAATCAATGGGCTCTTATTTTTGCGTGGTCAATTCAAAGGAAGAGCTAAGCACAATGAAGGGTCAAATTAGTCTATTTCAAAGGGATATTATCCAGCTCAAGCTCAATGACCACGTTAGCCATGTGAAAGCTATATTTTATGTGGGTTTTGTGCTAAACTCACTCACAAAACTAACACAAACGTCACATCAAAGAATGCCACGCTGGCAATCCTCAGGTGTCCACAAAATGATCCAACGTCCCACATCATAGATCAAATGATTGAAGAAATGAATGGCAGAGATTGAAGATTGGAGAGCAGGGCTAGAGATCCTAGAAGCTTCAGCTGGGCATTATAAATAGGCCTCATCCTCTCACACACTTGGAGAGACTTTTTCTTTTATATCTAGTTTTTCCTTTTTATCTAGTTTTTAGTAATTAGCTTAAATACGTTATATTTCTATTTTATGTTTAATTTTCTTCTCTCAAGTATAGTTAATCAGCTTCTTTAATTTGAAATTCAATTTTTGTGTTTTAAATCTCCATTTTATAAGCTTTCTTCTTAAGTTCATAAGCTTTCTCTTAATAAGCAAAATTATTCTCAATAGCTTCATAGTAGCTCTTTCAAGTCTAATAAGCTGAAATAGAGCTGTTTGAATTCGATATTAATCATATCTAACCTTAAATCAGTTACAATCTATTATGAATATCTTATTGAATTTAAGCTTTTGGTAAGGGGAATCTTACCTTGGAAGGATCCCAAGGACTTATACCTCTAGCTTATTCATAAGCTTAGAGAGCTGGTAGCTGCCTTTATTGGTTTCACTTTTGTTTTAGCTAATGGATAAGAAGTAAGTTCCCTTTTTCATTCTCTTCTAATCAGTTTAAATTACTTTGTTTTTTTTTTATGCCTTATTGGCCTTATTCTCTTGTTATTAGTTGTCTAAATGTCTTTTCTAGTCTGATTAGTTGTTTGTCTTCATCTGTTTTGCTTAAGTAGTTATGATTCTTTACGTTATTAATTTGTCATTAATAAAAACTCATAAAATCCAAAAATATTAGTTTAAATAGATTAGATCTTAGAATTTTACTTATTCAGTTGTTTAATCATGATTGATAAGTTTGTTTTAAGCTAGTTTTTATCTGAAATTTAGCACTTGTTCATTGGATTTCTCTTAAAAAGATTTTCTCAATTCTGTCATAAAGGTTAAGTAGTGTTTGGTTTAGTGCACCCTTGATTTTACACTAGTAGTACTAACCTCAGTTAGTACTGCTGAGCTTTTACACTACCAGTACTAACTTCCAAGTTAGTATTGCTTTCATAAGTTAGTACTGTTAGCTTTAATCTCAGTAGAATTAAGTTTAGTTTTAGCTTATTCTAGATTCAGTTTATTTTTCTAGCCTTATTTCAATGCTTATTTAGTTTTCAAAGTCAAAAATTGCACAGCAGTCTTTCCTTGAAAAGTTACTGCTGACCTTGTTACACTACCAGTAATAACCTCAGTAGTACTGTGTGTTCTCAGCCTTCATTTAGATAAATAATTTTAGGATATAGTTTATAAAACTTTGTAGAACTTAGGTTTTTATATAGCTTAATATGGTTTAAGTCTTTAATTTCATTTTCTAGCCTATTTTCTTAGCTTATTTTTGCTATCAAAAAGTTAAAAAGCCAAAAAAACAGTACTTAGAAACTTTAGGATTTAAAGTTGTTAATTTAGCTTATGGATCTAGATTTTCTAGCTTAATTAGATTGATTATAAGTAGTTTTATAAGTCCTTAAAGTTTTAGAGTCTAGTTTAGCTTAAAAAGTTTTCTATCTTATTTTAAGTTTGAGTTTCCTTGCTTATTTCCTGAGTTTGTCTGTTTCAAGCTTAAATTCAGTAGTTTAAGAGTACTTCTAGCTTAGTTTTCTTTGCACTTTTAGATTAAGCACATCATAAGCTTTTTAAATCACTTTTCCTTTTTAGATTTAAGCTTAATTTGAGCATTTTATGGTATGTGTAAGTAGAAGTAAGCCAAAAGTACACATCCTCATTTGTGTAAAACCCATGGTTAATGATTAGGAAAGGGAATTAAATTGTTGTTAAATAAAAAATACGAAACAAATAGACTAGGTCCAAGATATAAGTTGCTAGACACTTTTTCCCGACCTTTACTATGATAAAGACACAACTATTTACAAACGTCTTGATCATTGATCAAAAACAACAACCTAATTTGGCATTCCCGTAACGGTCCACTTCCCAATCATCCAATACTTTACATACTTTTACAAGACAAGTGGCGATATCATCCACTTTATACAATACTTTACATCGCTGACTTATAAGGCGTATCAATGAATACTCGATCCTTCATATAATTCCTTCGGTCTTTGCTTTTGCGAAACGATTATCTTCATACTTTCCCCCTCTTTTTTTGTTGCGATTTTTCTAAATTTTTTGATTTTTTTTCACTACACTATACTACGAAACTCGATGTAATTTCACCATCTTCACGATCATAATAACTCCGGATAATTCCTTTGGTAATTCTTCATTCTTTGGAAGTACCAATAATTGCATTGGTAGTAAAAATACATGAGTTTTGACTACTTTATATATTCCCATTTGCAATGTGTAAATTTCTTCTCAACCGTACCAAAGATAGAAAATTGACACAAGACTCGAGAAATACATACTTTACACTTTAAGAAACTAGAAACTGATAAATGGACATAATCTAACAGGGTAGGCTAAGGTATAAAGGTGTAACGAAACCATTAGTTGGTGTTATTCCTAAAGGATTGGCTCTATTGGTTTTTCTAAGGGTATCTTACTCTTAAGATGAGAGTAAACAAAGGGTTTATATGGGGATTTAACTAACCAGTGTACTTAGTTAATAAAACAACATATAATGGCTTTTTGGGTGTTAATGTGTGTTTTCCAAGCTTTAAATTTATAATACTAGAAATATCGATTTTTACTAAAAACACAACACTCGATAGATTATACCAAGCCAAGTTCTAAAGTCTATAACATCACCGGCACACTCATATTTTGTGGAATTTAGATAAACATTTGGAAACGGATAAGGTTAAATTCTCACAATATCTAATAAGGGTTGTTGTGTGCGGTTATGTAGCAGGTAATTTCACAAAAACATGCTTGAATTTTTAAAATTTAAGCATAATTTAAGCATTTTATGTGAAAAATAGGACAAGTAAACATTCTAATTCCCATCCCCCCACTTGAATTATACAACGTCCTTGTTGTATAGATAAAACATTAAAAACATGAATTAAAAAGAATTAGAATGAGAAACTCCCCTGATATTTTCCTCAGTAGATTCTCCATGGTTGATTTAATGAGAAATAAATTCCAGATTGTGAATACTCCAACAAATTTCTTCTTTTTGTTCCAGCAAGATCCTGTATAAGATGTAAGAAAACAAGTGCAATTCTATCTCCAATAATCGTACGGTTAGTAAATGAAATAAAAACAACAAAATTGTATAGGAAGTCGATACGTCATATCTATGTTTCAAGATACGCCATATTGAACCCTGTAAGAAAAATCCTCAGTACGTGTCAGAATTCAAATACATCGTATCATGGTTATGAATACATCGTATTGACAAATCTAACAATAATGCAGAAAAATAAAAAGGGATAACGCCCAGGTTAGATTAATATGATGTATCCTATGAAAGGGGATACACCGTATTGGTAACCTGGGAAGACAGACTCGATACAAAATTAAAAATTACATTCCGGGTTGTCTCCCGGCAAGCACTTTTATTTTTGTAAGAGTCTTTAAGTTAGACTCCCTTCAGCCTCACGTCACACCATTCTCGAACTCTATAACCTCATCATCCTCTTTGTCAATGTTACCTCCGTAATATTTCTTCAATCGTTGTCCATTGGCCTAGCAAAGCTAAAAACCCGTCCCCCGTTCCTATCAATGATTTCTACAGCCCCATATGGATATACCCTTTTAACAATGTTCAGACCGCTCCATTTTGAATTAAGTTTTTCAGGGTACATCTTTATACGAGAATTATAAAGTAGCACTTTGTCGCCTACCTTAAAATCTTTATCACCACGAAGTCTAGAATCATGCCATTTCTTGGTCCGTTCTTTGTAAATTCTAGTATTCTCATAAGCGCCATCTCTCAATTCGGCTAACTTGTTAAGCTGCATAAGATGACTTTCGCTAGGAAGCGTTAAATCCATATTACATTGTTTTAATGCCTAATGTGCCTTATGCTCGATCTCTACGAGTAAATGGCATGCTTTCCCGTAAACTAATCTAAAAGGTGTACACCCTGTTAGTGTTTTATAGGTCATCCTAAATGCCCATAATGCATCGTTATGTTTTTTTACCAATCTTTAGGATTGTACCCCACTGATCTCTCTAGGATACGCTTAATAGCCCTGTTAGTAACTTTAGTTTGTCTATTAGATTAAGGGTGATATGACGTGGATAATTTGTGAGTTACACCATATTTTTGTAAAGCTTTTTCAAGGTGGGAATTACAAAAATGTGTCCCTCTATCACTAATCAAAGCTTTATGAACTCCAAACCTAGCAAATAACCCTTTTAAAAACTTAACCACTACATGCGCATCATTCATAGGTAATGCTTGAGATTCGACCCATTTAGACACATAATCGACAACTACTAATATGTATTTATTACCTCCAGAATTGGGAAATGGTCCCATAAAATCTAATCCCCAAACATCAAAGACTTCGCATACCTGAATGTTATTTTGAGGCATTTCGTTCCTTGAAAATATGTTTCCCGATCTTTGACATGCATCACATCGTCTTACGTACTCATTAGCATCTTTAAAGACACCAGGCCGATAAAATCTGGACTGGTAAACCTTCTTTGCCGTAACTGAAGCACTATGATGTCCACCAGTAGGTCCCGAATGACAATGTGCTAGAATTTTGAGGGTTAGATTTCTAGCTACACATCTTCTCATTATATTATCCGCGCATAGTTTAAATGCATAAGGTTTTTCCCAGAAGTAAGTCTTGACTTGTGAAAAAAACCCCTTTCTTTTTTTAAAGGTTCAATTTGGGGGAATAACCTTTCCAATAATATAATTAATGAAATCCGCATACCATGGCTCATCGTCATTAAAATTGGATTTTAGCAACATTAAATGTTTGTTGGGGAATTCATTAGCAATTTCCCTCTCAGTTAACACCTCTATATGCAGATTCTCTAACCTAGATAAGTGATTCGTAGCCAAGTCTTCTGCTCTTTTTACCTTTCTCCAATACTTGACAAGGGATAGTGAAACTCCCTGGGTCTATTTCTTTTGATGGCAGTTTGTTGAGCAAGAAAGATGAGAACCTTTCGTTCATTGTCACCATACAAGCTTCTTCAAGTCTGGATTTATTTGTTAGTAAAATCTTCAGATATTTATCGTATTTTGGCATTTGCACTAGGTCTTCGATAAACGGAATATTAATATGGAGTTGTTTCAGATTCTCCAAAAAAATTTGTTGTTGTGCTTCTTCTTTTTCCTTTCTTACCCGGTTTGGGAAAGGAATAGATGATCGTTGTGGTTTCAGCAATGGTTGAGTAGTTCTTTCAGGAATACTTGAAGATTTATTTTTCACACCAACATCATGCGACTTTTCCTGCACATCCTGTTCAATTCTGGGCGGTACGTTCTTGTTGATTCCAGTTTCATTAATTTCTTTACCAGGGGTGGCTTCAGACGTCATCTTTCCTCCCCTAGTTGTCACTCATTTGACTTTGTTTTTCGTAATTAAAACATTACCTGTAACCTTTGACAATTCATTTACCTTGATTTTTAGCTCACTCAATAAGTTGCTTCGTTCTTTTAATAAGAGCTCATTGGTGGTTTTAAATTCTTTAATGAATATTTCCTCATGTTCACGTTTACCTTCATCAATGAATTTAGCCAACATTTCTTCCATAGTTAACCTTCTTGTAGGGTAATTAAATGGGTAAAGAGGCACCCTGAAAACGGTACTGAAAAAAAACATAACTTAAAGTAAACTATTCTAGAAAACTAAACCAGAAAGCTAACTAAAACTAATGTTGTATCAGATAGTCGATACGCCATATTCAGTAAACTGGATACGTCGTATCGATGTTTGATGTTGAATACGTTGTATTCAAAAGAAAATGGATACGCCATATTAATATACGATTCAGATCTTGCACCTCGTGCCTATTGACCTCCTGAAAACATTGCTTAAAACGTCAACAAAATTGTTGGTGAATTCATAGGTTTATGTATTTAAATTTATGCAGGACCGCAAGACTTTCCCGTGATGTTACAACATATGCCAACAATCACAAAACCAGATTACTGTTGCACTAAGCTCATGACACCGAAGCTCAACCTATATTTGCTATTTTAGCAGTTATTTTGCCCGTACAGATGTTGTAACCCGCAACATCCAAGTCCGACATGGTCAACGTTCGTTCCCAGTGATAGCTAATCACCCAAACGGGGAGGTTAATCCCAATAGATCTATTTATAACATTCGCGCTCACATAATGCAATTAACAACTACATCTATGCAATTGACAGTTCATGATAATGGGCTCAGGAGGGTTATCGCTACTTGCAACACATAATCAATTATACTTTCAACATTGCGTTCATTTAATAAAGAACCAAAGCATGTTTTCCACCCCAATAATTAGTAAATCGTGTAAAACTGTAAAAGTGGGGCTATGAACTCACCTTGAGTACAGATAGCTCAAATATAACACAGATAAACGTCACGCAAAACGTGCGATGCAACCTATTTAAATTAAGGTCGTATAAGTACCGAGTACTTCAATTTATAACATTCAATATAATCTTATAGTAGTTACGTCGTGCTATCGTTCGGGCTATCATAATTAAAGAGGTCATGACATGACGTACGAGGAGTTAGGACACTTTAAATCGTAAATCCAACAACTCGTCGGATAGCTCGAAGAGGCCTCATTATTGATGTGTGCCTAGTATTATAAACTGATAACCACTCGGCAATATTCTTAGGTATAGCATAATCAGACTAATCGTTTTGCTGTTTAAAATCAATATTTTAAAAGTGAAAACGTTTATATTAACCCTTTGGTAAAAATGACCTAATTTGGTCGTTTTAAGTCCGTTGCTCGCGTTTCTTACGCTCACGTTTTCGTAGTAAGATGAATGATCAAAATATAACATTTCAGTTTCATGTTTTACCCATTGGAATAGTGTTTTTATGTTTCACAACAGCTATATACCGTTTTTCGTCTTAATAGCGTAAATCGTCAATGCGATAACTTATTCGTTTTAACTCTTGATTTTAGTGATTCCTTCGATTACGTTCTCGTTATTAACGATTTATAATATTTTACAAAGTTGTCCACTGTGAATAGTGATTTTTTATTGTTCATAGTATATATAAATTACTTTTATAAACTTTACTTACCGTAAATGCCGTTAATTTATTGTTATAGTTCTCGTTCTTAACGATTCTTGCGTGTACATCTCGTATCAAAAGTTATATCATTTTTTAGGTGTTTTAAACTCAAACTACTACCATGAATGTAATCTTTTTATAAAAATAGTTTTTTTAAAAGTATTTATAGTCGTATAGATCGTTTTTAAGTATCTTTCTCGTTATAAATCGTTTTTCGGTTTCTTATCATTTTGAATCGTCATGAGGCTTATTATAACTTTAAAATATTTCCAAAAGCTACTGTCCTTGAGTCGAACTCAATAGCCTTGAAAGTGGTGTTTGGTGTAAAACTTTATAAAAACCTTGTTGTTATGTATTATTAACTTAGTATTTTACTATAAACATCTTAAAAACACTTTTGACACTTGTGGTACTTATAATGATCCAATATCATCCTAGTCCTTGAAATTCATTGTAACAAGTTCAATCCCTGTTTTACTTTCATTACTTTCATTTGTATTTACATTAGATAACTTTAAAACCTAATTAGGCCCTTAAGTGTTTATACTTAAACCATAAGTTAACATCTTTATAGATCTATTTTTCCATGATATTTATAACATTAGGACATGAGAATAAGTGTATAAATTGATAAACTCAAATAAAAACCCATTTTACACATTTAAAAGTCATTAGTGGTGATTTAGCCGTAAATAACATATAACACATAAAATCACAAGAAATAAAAGTATAAAGGAATTAAGAAAACCTTAGAGATGATGTAAGAGATGAGAAATAAGTTCTAAACCCGTGTTTAGATTCAAAATCAAAGCTTACAAGCTTATAAACCCTAGATTAGGTTTGAAACCCTAATCTTGCAATAACTTCTTAAAACCCTTTCAAAGCTTAACCAACCCTTGAAACCTTCTTAGAATACCTTAAGTATGAGGTGTGTATGCTTGTATAATCTTAGAAAATCAAAGTATGGATTTGTTTAGAGGGCTTATTTTGGCCGTGGGTTTTGGAGTATAAAAGAGAGGAAGAAAATGAATTTTGCATGTAAAGAGGAAAGTTTACTTATGCATGCATGCTATATATAGAGAAAATATCTCATTAACTTAACCATGGTTACTTTCTAACCCTAGCTCAAGCTTAACAAGTCTAGTTGATAAAGGTGTAAGAGTTAGCTTCCTTAGATATTTCTTAAATATCTAGATATTTCTTAATATCTAGATATTATGCAAGTTGATAATTCTTGGTTTATAACTTGAAAATTTTGGCACAATATACATATATGTGATGTTATATTTATTATTTTGAGTATTGGGTATAATCGTGGGTATTCGTTTAGGCGTAGATAGGTTTTGGAACTTCCGGGAATGCCTAAACGCATTTTATCGCGAAACGTAAGCATTTTACGTAGCCAATAAAACTAAGAGAACAAATCGTTATTAATTTATCCTTATAATAATTCATATAACACTTGCTGTGATGTAAAACATTTAATCCGTTTAATGCCCGTTTACATTTAATGATCATTTTTTAGTTTACGCGATTAATTAAGAAAGGTTTAAAAGCAAACGCGTAAAACCCTAAAAATAAATTGTGGATTACATAATGTCATACAATGACCTAAAACACGAGGTGTTATAAATTTAGCCAACATTTCTTCCATAGTTAACCTCCTTGAAGGGTAATTGAACGGGTAAGGAGGCACCCTGAAAATGGTACCTGAAAAAAAGACATAATTCGAAGTAAAACCATTCTAGAAAACTAAAACAAAAAGCTAACTAAAACTGCTGCTGTATCAGATGTCGAACGCCCGATTCGACGTTTGTGCCGAAACACACCGTTATTCAAAAGAGTGTAGGAATACGCCGTATTTTGTATACGGGATTAAGAGTAGTTACGGCAGGCAGTAGAAAACAAAACAAAATTTATATTAAAAATACAAGAAAACAAGAGATTAAACAATTCATCATCCGACAGGTATGCCGCCAAAAGGCGCCCAATACTTGATGTGTCGTTGTGCGTATGTATTTTATATATCAAGTTTTACTATTTATTTTATGCAGACTATACCTAAAAACAACACTCTAACGGGCAATGTACCCAATCAGATGTAGCATCATTATAAGTAGGGTGTCGATCACTAAGAGTGGAATTTAATTCTTAATTCTACTCGTATTTTATTTATATAGGTTTAGTACTAATCAAACCTAATTATTCTAATTAAACCTAAACTAACGCAAAGTGGGGTTTTCAGCCTGAAAGGCTGGCACAAGTCTAGTTCTAATTATCCTAAAGTGATGACAAATAACGCACACAAGTGATTAACATAAGATTGGGAAGCGGTCAAATGTGGGGAAAACATATTAGCCAGTTTAATCTAATAATATGCCTTGATTTTCTATTCGTGTAATGATTGTATTAATTCGTTGGTGGTAAATCATTCCAAAGTTAGGTGGATCTTCTCCCTAGACTCGAGGTTTATCGCTACTTAATCCTGTCACAATTAACCTAAACCCGCATAAAGCTCACATCGTTGATTATAATCTATCTAGGAAACTATGTTGGTGGTTATATTGAATCCTAGCTCATGGAGGCTTTACCAACTTACTGCTTAATGGAAATTCATATACTAGTAGTCCACAACCACTCAACTACCTATGGAAACAGGACGTTATGTGTAATCCTAAGTCATCGGCTTAGTCTACCTATCCACTTAACCATAGATCAAAACAAGGCTTTCTATTGGTGATCCTATTATTCTAGCTATATGAATAAGCATTATATATTTCTATCCTGGACTCTTAGCCTACACCCAAACAACACCAAAGTTGCAGCGCATTAAATATGTAGGACTAGACCTAGTTGAATGATAGGTAAAACACATAATTAAGCACATAAATGGGTATGAAGTGATAAACATAATCAACATGCAACAAATAAGGAACAATCGATATAAAGACAAATCAAAACATTATATTATCATAAACATGGCTAATACCAAAAGGTATTAGCCGATAGTCATTGTAACAATACACAAAATCATAGATGAGCGATTAAACATAATGCTAACCGAACGCGTATAGTGGAGTGTAGAGATTATAAGATTTTTCCCATTGATTGGACCACTTTGTAGGGCCTTTTGGCTTCTTAGATCTTCTGAAAATCGGACTTGGTGGTTAAAAGCATGTCTATCGGGCGATGTGGGATACGACGTATTAGGGATTTCTTAGAGTAAGGACCATGATTGATATCTTCCAGAATCTTCATATACTTGTTTTAGAATACGGCGTATAGATTTTCCTGGATACGGCGTATAGATCTTTAATTCTCTGTGGTTTCTTTTGAAGTGTAGGCACGGATACGCCGTATCTTCCTTGATGGATACGGCATATAGGATGTCAAAATAGTAATCTTCATATTTCTCCGTTTAAGCTCCAAAATGCATGCTTTTTAGCTAATCTTCACAAAGTACTCTGTAATTACTACAAATCTCAAATTAAACGATTAAGTATTAATTCTTGCAATAATTATACAAAATGGGTAATTTATATGGGATAAATGATGTTATAAAAGTGACGTTATTTGATGTCATCACTTGTCTTTGATTTACATGTTATATTTGATCAGAAAAAGCCTAAGAGTTCATAGGAGTTTCATTAGACGACTCTTGGATGACGAATTAGCCAGTCATCATATGTTTCTTCTCCATTATTAAGTAAACCAGGGGAGTACTAGTTTCTTTTCCTTTTTTTTCTTTTCCCTTTATTTGTTTACGTGTACTTTTAAGAACATTGGGTTTCAAAATAAGTGTATGGGGAAATAAGCCTTAGAAACTATTCCTTCAATTGCCATTTGCTTTGTCCTTAGAATGATGAGTAATATATCAAAACATAGCGTAGGCGGGAATTTTGACCCATATTTTTTTTTATGACACATACTAATGAAAACCAAGTATTAATAGCGTCTCATGGATAGGAAATATATGACTAGCACAAAAACCTTACCACTTATAAAAATTCCACCCCAAAATTGTGAGGTTCGCCTTTAGATCTTTAGGAATTCAAGTATCCATCTTTGATACCTAAGATAATTCTACCTTTAGCTTTCTCGAGTTAAGGACTGAGCAATTACATGTGTCGCGTTCATGGATTTGATCGTACAGGTGTGATTTTGTCGCCTTTTCTGGAGCATTGGTATCGGTTAAACTATATGAGAGTGTACCAGTTGTATATTAAATTCTAGAACTTATTTTTGTGATGCATCCCGAGACCGCATAGTGAGAATTAGGATTTGCTAAATGATAAGAGGCACTAGGATAAATCCATGTTTTAAACCTGTATTTGTTATTATGGTCACCTCGATCATATGACTATCCCACACCCTTGCCATGCACTCATTTTTAGTGCAGGATTCCCCTAGTACACCCCTCCGATGGACTCCAGATTATTAATGAAAAGCATTGTATACACCCAATGTTACACCCAAATCACCTTAACCTTCCTTGTATGTAGTCACTTTTAATACATTAGTGTAATCCTGGTTAATTATTGCAGGAGTACATAGTTGCTAAGTTGAGTCATTTATCAGTGTATATACAGTTTTGGGATGACTGGGAATCATGGTAGTTTTTATCTTATAAAGAATTAGGGAAGAAGTCACCTATTACCCCTATTAAAGCTTAATACGCTCCATGTTTTGTTGATCCTTTCGATTCGGGCCTGTAATTAGTTGATTGTAATGAGTTAGCAAAAACTCAAGTATATGGGTTTGTTTATAAACCCCAAGTTATGTATTATGTTCAAAAAAGGAGAAAAAGAAAAAAGAAAAAGAAAGAGTTAGATGTAGAGTTTGTATGTCTTAGTTCGTATATCTTAGTCTTGGAGTGGTCAAGTGTTGGCTTAGCAACGCCTCAGCATGTATTCTTGTAGTTAATTAACTCGCCACCGCCCATGTATATACCATCTGCTGTTGTTGTTGTTTAACCTACACTCGAACATCACAACCCTTTAAAAGACCTCTTTGATAGTAATTTCTAGTACTTGCACCTAGTGGTGGAGGTTTGATCCTTTACCAAGCCTATGGTAATTTATATGCTACGACAGGTAATGAGTATTATTTTCTGGTTTCCTATACTGTTATAATTCATTATACACCTGAGAGAAAAAGAGAATCCAAACACTTATTTGAGGTGCTAGTATATAACTTTTGCGCTTTTAATTACGTGGTCTAGAAGGTTGTGTTGTAAGCTATCTTTGAAAAGTAGGTTAAATGCCCTGGATATTGCTATTGTCTAGGTAGAAAATCCTATTTGGCTGAGAACAAGCAAATCCCAAGTGTATAGATATTTGATAAGGTGTCATCTTATACACTTTTCGGGGTCATTTAACCTACTAAATCATGCAAATATGCCCAAATTATGTACTTAATCGTTCCTTTTTGTGTTTTTAGCACTTGGATGACTTTTGGAGGAAATATACGTGACTTGTGCTCATTTGGAGAAGAAACAGACAAGATTACAACTCTACACCAAATCTCTTAAAGAAAACTCGTAGAGTGCGTGGAGACGGCGTCACATTCATTCGTTACAACGTTAGAGCTTTAAAAGGATGGCATCAAGATCTAACCGACTTAAAGAAACCCTAGAAGATTTGGCAGGGCGACGGGGTCAGGATTATAACACGATGCTATCACGCCTATTTTCCTATATATATACAAACTCGTTTTTAGGGTTTTAAGTGTGTAACTTTTGGGAACCGAACCCTATTATTAAAATTCGATTATAGCACCTATTTGGGTCATTTTTAGGGTGTCAAAACCCTATTGTATCAGCCTTAAACACATGTTTTAATCAAGTGAAGTCCTTTATCTTTAATCATTCAATATGTTTATGTGTTGTTTGATTGATTATTGTTCTTTGCTTTCTTTTAACATGCTAGGCAAGTTCTATTAGTATTTACTTATGATTGCATGAAACTTAGTTTTTAGATCCTTTTAATATTGCTTCTTGTGATGTTAGTGCGCGTTAGGCTTTAGAAAACTAGCCATAAAATATTAAATTGGCATAGACGTATAGGGAAACGCGAGTATGTAGAAAGGATACCATCGGTAATAGTCTTCGTACTACCTTACCCCTAATATGGTTGATCCCTCTTAAGTGTTTAATGCATGTAATGTACTCTTAGGGGCCTTGTAATAGTCTTCATACTACCTTACTTATGCGTCGCCTTAACGAAATATTACATAGACGGCATTTTCTTGTAATTCGTTCATGACTAAGGAAATACTTACATAGATCATCACAAGTGTGACAAAGAAATAGGATTAGGAGAAGCAAACTGAGGAGTAATACAGGATTAAGTAAATACGTTCGTTTACCATATAAGTTTTCACCAAAGTAGTTTAGATTTATTATTAGTTTAATTAGTTAAAACCAAAACCAACCTCTTAAACCAGAATTTTACCTACTTTTTATAAAAAATAAAAAATAAAAAATAATCTTCTCTCAAACCTTAGACTCTTTTATATTCTGTTCAAGCCTTCCCAACCCATTCCCCTATAGAACGATAACAACCCCTGAGTCTTGCCTATACTACACTACAACGGTTAGGTACACTACCCGGGAAGTTGTAAAACTCTTTGTGATTTTACAAGACCCGCATTAACCTAAAGAATTATTAAGATTCTTAGCATCTCTCTTCATCTTCCTGGTTATCATGTTCAGTTCCTGCATAGGATTTTGGTCTTCTAGGGGAACACCATGATGAATGTCTAGTAAGGCTTATAATGCCATAACTTGAACTAGTCTTTTTTGCATTGTTGACATAATGATCGTCCAGCCTTTACCTTTATGTTTATTTATTTCCATTCCTAAACATGAAGATCTGAAGTCTTGAATTCATATATGGTTTCTACATAGTTATAGTCCCTTTAGATTCTTAATCCAACTGGACCTTTTGTTTTAATGATGTCCACATTGGTGATTTCAAGACTTTTGATCAGCTCAGTCTTTTCCTTGAGCTTTTCATCTTTGATAGCTTCAGCTTTCAGTCTTTCTTGTTCCAATTGGTATTCTTCTGGTTCTTCCCACTTGTGAGGAATTTTTCTCCTTTCTTAGTTGTGAAATAGAGCTCTTGACTGGTTTAAATAGCCAATATAGTTACGATACTTGAGTCATAGATTAATTATCTGATCGTAACATGAGGTTAATCTACACGTCCTTCTAGCTACTTGACTATAAGAAACGAAGTAGCGATATGCCTGAATTATAAACTTGTGGTGTTCGTCTTCACGTCCTTGTAGTTCGACTGGTTTTCAGGCATACGATTAGGAAAACATAACAATTCAATAGCTAGAATCGGATAGCTAGCAAGGAGTTGTACCCTCTAAGTAAACACCTTTTCCCTCTCATTAATTCAAACCAAAAATGTACTTTATCTTGTAATTTAGTTTTCTTCACATAGGTTAATTATTCGTTTAAAATGAACTCTCTCAAAATCACAGATATTTACTTGCTTTATAATAAAGAGATTATGTATCCAGAGGTGTGACAACTCGTATTTTCCAAGTCATTACTTGACTATAAACTCAAAACTATCTACTTTGAACATTTACATATTTACTTTTACGTACAACCGTTAGGTTAAATAGCGTAAACCGGAAAACAACTGTAAACATAAACCGACATTAAACAAAGTTTGGTTTATGTCAAATATGTGTCATATGTCTTTTACGAGCATGAATTATAAGCCAACGCGTTTATTTTGCAAATTTTACGTAAACGCTTACATTTCTCGATTTAGTCCGTGCATGCATGCATTAAGCATCACCACCTTATTAATACATACATATACATGCATAATTAGACAAAATATATCAAAAACCTATTTTTCTATTCCTTTTATTTTTTGCCGCCCAAAGACCACCCCGAAAGAAGAAAATGCAACATTCTCCACTACAAGGCCATTTATGTGCTTATCTAGTCCTTATGCTATCTTGTGATATTTTTTATACACACAAACTTGTACCTACCTATTTCTTGGGCTCATTTACACGGCAAAGGGAGGGGTTCAAGATACACAAGTTTTGTTTTAGTTAAGTCTTCACTATACATAAGAAAAGTAGATCTAGACTTTACCATAATTTTATTTTGAAAAAGAGAAGTAACCATTTTATTTTCTCACACTTCTCACTTTACAAAAATTATTTTCCTCTCCTCCTTGTGCTCCATAACCCATGGCCAAACATAAGCAAGTAATAAAGAGTGTTTTTGATTTTGTATAAGTATTTTTAAGGAAGCATTGTGTTAAGGGTACTTGATTATTAAGTTCTTAGGTATTCAAGGGTGAAAGATCATCTTAAAGTTAGAGTAAACGGTATGGCAACGAGTATAACTCGCCACATTCGACGTGGCTTCGCCACTTTGCTCGCCACCATACCATGTGGCTTTGCCACTTCTGAAAACTCGGTATCTCGTCATTGAGACGAGTTAAATAACGACAAAAAACTTAAACGTTAAAAAACTATCCGTTGCCACTTTTTAAAATAAAAATAAAAATTTAATTATACCCTCTTTTATACTATAAATACCACCCTTTTTTACCTATAATTTTCACACTTAATCCCAAAAAAAAATTATAAAATATAACTTGTCAAGTTTTTTTAAATGGCTTGTTCGCTTCCACATACCGACTATGAAGTCGAAGCTTTGGCTCAAAAACTAATTGACGAAGATAAGGTTTGTCAGAACGCGATTCTGGATTTAGCCTTCCAATTTGAAATGGAATCCAATTTCAATAATGAAAATGATCCTTGGGAATTCAGTCTTGATATAGATGATTTCGGTCTTCGTTTAACACTCGTTCTGTGTTCCTCTAGTAGAACACGTGTTGACCATCTCTCTCAACCCCAAATCGAGTTAGGATAATACCCGGTCCTGCGAGTATTGTTCAGCTCTCTAGTAGCACATGTGTTGAACCATCTCCCTCAACCCCTAATCCAGTTAGGATAATACCTGGTCCTGTGGGTATTGTTCAGCTCTCTAGTTGGGACGGGGCAGTAATGTCGACACAAGAATATATTTAGAAAGTTGTTGAGGATGTGGATGAGGATGATAATTTTAAGAGTGGGCCGTGGATTAGCGCCACTAAGTATGTAAATGCTAATGGTGGCACTGTGAGTGGGTGTTTAGGAGACATCGACAATAATCTAAAGAAAAGGAAACTTAACCAAGTTCTTGCAATAGTCAAGTCTTGTTCTCCTAATGTGCTTGGCGATCTCACAGTGACTATGAATGATCTACCAGGTACAATACCTAGAACAATACATTACAAAGTCATCGGTGAGGGTGCTTATGGAAAGGATATTACTGTAGGAGCTGATATGATACTTGCTAATGTTTCAGTATTTTCTCCTAAACAATCAATGCATTACTTTAACATTACAAAGAGAAATGTGGTTAAGGTTTTTCGTAAGCTTACGGTTCCTGGAAGTGGCAGTGGCTAAGGTTTTTAAAGTTCCTATTGTAATTTTAAATTCTGTATTGTAATTTTAAATGCAGTATTGTAACGGTAACTTTTCTCTTGTATTGTTAGATATCCTTCAGTATTTATATTTTTAAATATCAAATCCAATGGCTACTTTTTCTCACACAACTTCTTATCCCTTATAAATACCTTTTATCATCATTCATTTTCTCATACAAATTCTTATCCAACTCTTATAATCTGTATTCAACTGCTATGGATAACAAAACTAACCAAAGCAATCCCCCAAAACTTGAGAAACCACCCATACCTCCTATTTCTTCTTATCCAACCGTTGAGGAGTCAGTTGAAGAATATGACACATGTGATGAATATCTTACTGAAGGATTTCTCACTGAGAAAGAGCAACAACAACTAGCTAAAGATGAAGAGGCATATAGAGAATACTTAGAAAAAGAAGGAAATGCTGAAAAATAACAAGCAAGAGCTGAAAAAGAATGGGAGGAATTTATGAAGGAAGAACAAGCTCATAATGAGTTATTCAGGTTGGAATATGGGGTGTAATCTAATTCAAAATACGAAACAGATTAACACGTTTCTGTATTGTATTTTAAATTTCAGTATAGTATTTTAAATTATGTATTGTATTTTTAAATTTTGTATAGTATTTTTAAATTTCGTATGTTTTTATTTTTAATTTAAATGAAATGAATTATGTTTGTGTTAAAAAAATGGAAAAGAAAATAAAATTATGGGTGGTGGGGCCCAAGTTAGGAGATAGGGGTGTGTTATGAGTGAAGGGGTATTTTTGAGTGGGAGTGAGATGCTGATGTGGCAGCCTCTGGGGCCCAAATGAAGAGATACATCTCTTCATGATACCTAATGCTCTTAGGGTTACATACACTTTGGGGTTTTATAAATATCTTGGGGGTTTTGTTAAGTTTGTGGTAAAAATCATTCATCTCATCTACATTTGTTGTAAGTATCATGTTCATTCTCATTTCATCACTCTCTTATACACGACATACATATGATTTTCTTGATAAAAATGTATCGCCATGGTTTGCGTAAAATATTTCTTTTATAAAGATAACAAAAAGTTATATATATACATAGTTTATATGTTCTTGAAATTATGTGTTTGATTTATCCTGTAATCATGAATATAAAAATTTTGGTATGTTCTTAGATGTGTTCTTGATGTAAATTGATGGAAGGGATTAGGATTAGTATCGAGTTGTTGGATTTGTTGGCGAAAAGTGATGAAAAATTAGGAATTTGCATTTAGTGAAGGGGTTGTCCTTTAGGCATTTGTTTAGACAGCAAGCTGTCGGGTTTTGCAACATTTATTAGCTTTTCTATAAAGTATACATTATAAGGTTCGCGTGGCCGGTTGAATCGTTAAAATCAGGCTTATAACAAAGAAGTTATGCTCATTTGAAAATCGTATAAGAATTAGTGTTTCTGAAAAACTGCTCGTTTTATTTCTGATGTCACAAGTTCGTGCTTGTTTTTGACCCATTTACTGTTCGAACTGAGGAAACTCTCAAGAGACATTATGTAGTCCTCGAACTCACGTTTCTAGGTTGAACTTGCACGCGTCGTGAATCCTTGTAACGAAGAAGTTATGGCCTCTCAAAGTTGGACAAAAACTGAGTTTTTATAAAAGTTTCAGCATGTATTTTTCTTTAAAATAAGAGCTGAGCGAGTAACTTTGGGTGTGTTTTTTAGCATTTTGAAGTCCAAATGAGGTATTAAGTCATTAAGAAATGTTGTAGTATTACCTAAACATTTTTCA
>BQNB010014574.1:40709-56491 GCA_026074375.1 Tanacetum coccineum
AGATGGTAGTATTTTAGAATCGATTAGGGTTTGAATATTGGAGACATGAGATCGCCCACACATATGAGAGAAAACTAGGGTTTAGGGTTTTAGATGAGGGACTTCACCCTCATCCTTTGTACTTAAATGATTTTTTGGTGTAATATATTTACCGAGGAAACCCTTTACCCCCTCCCCTTAAAAAAAACTCATGCTTTATTTAGTAGACACAAATTTGACTCAAAGATGTCTTGATCATAGATCAAATAAAACAAACCTTAGTTGGCGTTTCCGTAACAACCTACTCCCGATCATCCATAATATAGTACAACAATAGTGGCGATATCTACCACTTAATATAAAATAATACATAGTTGATTTAGATTACGTACCAACTCTAAATACAACAAAACTTTACATCGTTAGTTTATAACACGTACCAACGAATAATTGATCACATAAATAATAAAATCGATTAAGTTTAGGCGAACCGATTATCTCACAAACCTCTCCTTTTTTCTCTACCATCTTTTTTGTATTTTTCTGTTTTTTCGATTTCTTTTAACATAAACGGAAAACGAAATTTGGTGTAAAATTTCACCACTTCACGAACATGATAAATCTGAATAATAAATATCTGATCATAATTGTGAAAGTAGTAAACACACAAAAAATAAAATAAAACTACTACTTTCACATTCCCATTGCACTGTGCAATTTTCTGACCTAACCAAAGATAGAAAATATGCACATGAACACATGAAATACATACTTTTACACAAAAGCAACTAGCCACGAATTTAGTACTTAATCTACATGGTAGGCTAAGGTGTAAGGGTGTAACGAAAAAAATATTTGGTGGTGTAACAAAAGAAAGGAATGGCTCTGAGGGTTTTTCTAGGGGTATCTTACTATAAAAATGAGAGTAAACAAAAGGGTTTATACGGGAGTTAACTAACCAGTGTGGTTAGTTAATATCACAATATGTATAGGCTTTTTTGTGTAATCCTAGAAATTTACCAATTTAGAAAGGTCACTCCATCTATATAAAATAGTACTTATTATGGGGGTCTCGAATAGTATACCAAGCCAAGTTCCAAAGTTTACTATAGTCATCGGCACACTCATGTTTTTGTGGAATTTGGGTAAAAATTGGGAAACAGAATAGGCTAAATCCTCATAATATGAAAATAAGGGTTATGTGTGCGGGTCATGTAACTAATAATCTCACAAAAATTTGCTAATTTTTTTAAAATTAAAGCATAAATTAGGCAAATTATTGTGAATATACGGACAAGTAGTGTTCTAATTCTCCTCCCCCACTTGAGATATACAACGCCCACGTTGTATAAATATAACACTAAAAAGAGGAAATAAAAAGAATTAGAATATAATACTCCCCTGAGATTTGCTCGGTACGATCGTCCATTATGCGTATATGAGCAAGAATGTGTGTTGAAAATGTGTTTGGATACCAGCATGACTCCAACACACATAAGATACCAGAATATATGTATACCACCAAATTCGTGCATCATGTTTTAGTATGTTCCTGACTAAGTCAAAAAGAAAACATTACAATCGTATCTATAAATGATCATCGGTTAGGAAATAAAATAAAAACCTAAAACGGACAGGATGTCGATACGCCGTATCCATGTTACTGGATACGCTGTATCAAAACCTGTAAAAATAAATCCTAATACGGGTCAGAGGTCAAATATGCAGTATCAAAAAAATGAATATGCCGTATCGACAAGTCTGACAAAAAAATTTTAACGTGCAGAAAATAAAAGGGATAACATCCATGATGTACAATACGCCGTACCCATGGAATTGGATATGCCGTATAGACAACCTGGGAAGTCAAACTCGATAAAAACTTTGAAATTACATTCCGGGTTGTCTTCTGGCAAGCACTTGTGTTTATAGAAAAGTCTTTAAGTTAGACTTGTTCCAGCTTCACTCCATCCGTATAAAACAACTTTGGGTCGAACGCGATGCCAAATGGAACATACAAATTTTTAATAAGATTTATTAGCATCCCTTTGTTAAAATAGTTCCAAATCTTGATATTATTTAATTCCTTGATAAAAGTTTTAGCAGTGAAGAGTTTACTAATTGTTTCATGACTTGTTTCAAAAAGTTTATTTGACCCTTGTTAATGTACCAATATCGATACTTACAATATCATGTGATGGTTCGGTAAATATACCTCCCGAAGACTATTTGATATCGATTTTATCCTCATCATTGCCCATATCCAATTTTAAATCATTGACAGGAAATATCTTATAAGAAAATAGATCATTATCGTATATAATATCGTATTTCTCATCATCATAATCAGAAAATGATGTTTCAATTTTCCAGTTAACTTCATCGAGATGCTGAAGATTTACCACGTGTTCAGATGAGAACTCTAATTCAGATGTTAATGCATCCTCGTAAACTATAGCTGCGTAACATTTTCCCAGTTATACATCTTATTGTTTCTAAGAGCTTTCTCAGTTTCATACTGAACATATTCCTCCATTCGGTTGCTGGAGCATGGGATTCTCTTCAATTGAGAGCTGATATTGTTGATTGGTATCATGTCATTTGGTTTCCTCATTGTAATCCTCGTCATGCTATCCATATGTGGCTCGTAATTAAGGAGAAGCTGAAGACTCAAGATAGGCTGCGACAATGGGATGTCGGTCCTAGTATCGACTTAAACCTGCTTAGATGCCCCTTGTTTGATATGGTTCCTGATTCTCACTCTCATTTGTTTTTTGAATGTTCGTCCACTTCTCAGGTTTGGTTGCAGGTTCGTGCATTTACTGGCATGTCTTCTGTGCCTCCTCGTCTTGTGGATGTTCTTGCATTTCTTATTCCATCTAAGGGATCATCGGTTTCTAATGTTATCTATCAGATTGTGCTTGCTGCTACGACTTATTGCTTATGGAATGAACGGAATTCAAGATTGTTTAAGAAGAAGAAGTCGAATGCGGATCAGATTGTCCAACATATTACTTCTTTGGTGCGAATGAAGCTTGTTACTTTTAAATTTAAGAAGATGACTACCAAGTCTCGTTTGCTGCTTGACAAATGGAAGGTTCCAAGCTCTTTTTTTGATCATGATGGGAGTTTCAGGTGAGGATTGTACTCTTTTTTCCTTATCCAGGGTTTTTCCCACTGGGTTTTTCTTGGTAAGGTTTTTTAAGGAGGCAGACTCTCGTTGGATTTCATGTTCTCATCTTGGTTCATGTCTAGCTTAGTTAGCCATTTTGTTTTGTAATGCGTTTCTAGGATTAGTTTGTGTTTATGGCATGTCATAAATACTAGTTTATCAAGTTGTTTGTAGCTTGAGGTTAATGTGGTACTTCATCCACATTCCATGTACTTAATTGTTTTTTGTTAATATATTTACCAGGGTAAAACCCTTTACCCAAAAAACATATTCCTCCATGGTAATATTAGGGTCGTCTATTTCTTGTAATAAATTTGCTACGAACACAGAAAAAGGTCAAATAGATCAATACGCCGTATTCAGAAGACTGAATACGCCGTACTGATGTTTAAAGTCATATACGCTGTATAGGATTTTAAAAGTTAAAACGCCGTATCCAAGGATATGGATACGATGTATTCTGTATTCGATCAGAAGGCAAACACCAATAATGCAGGAAAACAATAAAACACTCAAACACACAAATATGCAAAATTATACAAATGCAGAAAAACAAACAAACACACAATATGCAAACTAAACTAATTTAAACTAATCTAAAAACAATAAATCTAACCTAAAACACTAATAAACAAAATTAAACAATTTCACTCCCCGGCAACGACGCAAAAAAACTTGATGTGTTTCTTTGTCGTGTAGGTAATTTGTTATTCAAGTTTTACTATTTATATTTTGCCGACTATACGTATTAACAAACACTAACGGGCAGTGTACCCAATCAGTTGTAGGTTCATTGGTAAGTAAGGTGTCGATCACTAAGAGTGAGAACGTTAACTCTAAGTCTATCAGTATTTTAGTTATCTAATTAATCCTAATTAAACTAGTTAAATCTATCTAAACCTAAACTAATGCAAGGGGGGTTTTCAGCCTGAGAGACTGGCACAAGTTTTGTTTAATCAAAGCTAAATGATGACAAGTAAAGCAATAAACACACACAAGCAGATAAACAAACGATAAAGAAGCGGTCTAGCACAAATGTAAGGAAAACATATCAACCATGATTAATCTAATAAAACGCAGGTATTGTCTCTGTGTACAATGATTGTATTACTTTATTGGTGTTATATCATTCCCTAAGTCTAGGTAGTTCTTCTCTATAAACTTTATTCAATAAATCCTGTCATAATTAACCAAATGTCTTATAAGCATACATCCGTCGATTATAATCTATCTAAGAGACAATACTGGTGAATACTGAAACCTAGCTCATCGAGTCTTTACCCACTTATGTTTGATCGCTATATATATGCTGGTAGTCTATGGTCCGTCGTGACTTAAAGCAAGGTAACTAAATGTTATTGTAACCCTAAGTCACCACTTAGCCTACCACTCTTTAAACCAGGTAGGCACTAGGGCTTAAATTTGTAGTCCTATAATCCAGAGTCACATATAAACTGGTCTATTTGTAATCCTAAGTTACCACTTGGTCTATTTTCTAGATCTAGTTGAATGATAGATTAAACACATAATCAAACATAAACAAATATCAAGTGATAAACATAATCAACATGCAACAAATAGTAAACAATCGAGATAGACAAACCAAACATTAAATTATCATAAACATGGCCGATACCTAAAGGCATCAGCCCATAGTCATTGTAACAAAATACAGTATCATAGATGAACGATTAAAGTAAGGGAAAACGATACTATAACCGAACGCGTATGTCATTGTATTACGATTACAAGAGCTTTCCTATGATCTTGAGGCACTTTGTTGACCTTCTAAGGCTTGTAAAATCGTCTGGTATCGAAGTTGGTGGTTTAGGGCTTCACTTGCATCGACTTCTCTCTCAATTCGTATTTAGGGTTCGGTATTTATAAAGTCTGATAAAAGGTCGATACGCCGTATTCAAAGGGTTCGATAGGGCGTATTGGGTAACTTGGAGTGAGTTCCACGCTTATAATATTCTAGAATATTTGATCATCGCTTCTCTATACAGCGTATAGGGTCTTCTTAATACGGCGTATTGATTGAAATCGTGTTTGCTTTGAGTGTTGACCAAGGTATCATATACGGTGTATCTGATGAAGTGGATATGGCGTATTCTTCAAAGTCAGGCAATGGTCTTGAATTCGTCCAAGTATTAGATACGGCGTATGTGTCTAGAATGATATGACGTATTAGATGTCAGAATCAGTAGACTTTCTTGAATTCTTCATTTATGCTCCAAATCACGTGCTTTTCATTAAATGCATGGTTGGGTATTTGAGTGATATATGGGAGAAGTGGGGGCCCATGACAATTGGATGACATTTAGATAAGGAATAGTTGTTCCTTATTTAATATGTTCAGCCACCAACCTTAGACATTTAAGTAACTAAATACTTAAAGCATTTAGTTACTTCATTTAATATAGCTCTTAGTGTCATGGGAGTCATATTTGGTTTAGAAAGAAGGTTTCAGGGAGAGAAGACTATTTACCCCACACTAAACATTATTTGGATTGAGCGGAATAATCGGTTGTTCAAGAAAAGGAAGAAATCGCCAGAAGAAGTTCGAGATATGATCATGGTTATGGTTCGATTAAAACTTATTTCATTTCGTTTCAAGCAAACCGCTATGGTGACTCGGTTACTCTCGCATTGGAAGATGCCTAATAATTTTAGGATTTATGTTTGAGTTTCATCCGTGGTCTATGGCTGCTGTTGCTCTTGGTTTGATGTTGAAGTGTTCTAGGCAGATTTGGAAGTTGTATGATAGTCTAAGCATTTACTTGTATTGTCTTTACACTTATAGTTAGCTTAGATACGTTTGTGGCATGTCACAAATCGTGTTAGTTGGAAGTTCAAGCTTAGCTTGAGGTTAATGTGGTACCTCAGCCACATTCCATTGTACTTATTTTGCGGTGATTAATACATATTTACTGGGGTAATCCCTTTACCCAAAAAAAAGAACATGATTGATCAGGGAGACTGATCAATCAATGTTTAGCATGCCTAACTTAGCTTTCAGTCTTGTGAAAGTAGGTTCATCCAAAGGTTTGGTAAAGATATCAGCTAGCTGATACTCAGTGGGGATGAAGTGTAGTTCAATATCTCCTTTCAGGATGTGATCCTTGATGAAATGATATCTTATATCAATATGCTTGGTTCTTAAATGAAGGACTGGGTTGTTGGATATGGAAATTGTACTAGTATTGTCACAAAAGATGGGTAACATCTTGTGATGGATGTCATAGACACTGAGTTGACTTTTCATCCATTGTATGTTTGCACAACACCCATCAGCAGCAACATAATCAGCCTCAGCTGAGGACATAGCCACTGACTACTATTTCTTAACACTTCAACAAACCAATTTGCCACCAAGTATTTGGCAGGCACCTGAGGTGCTTTTTCTATCCATGTTGCAACCAGCATAGTCTGAGTCTGAGTACCTTTTGAGATCAAATCCTGAGCATTTTGGGTACCATAGACCAAGGGATGGAGTACCTTTTAGGTACCTGAAGATTCTTTTCATAGCTATTAGGTGTAATTCTTTTGGACTGGCCTGGTATTTTGCACATAGACATGTTGAGAATTAGATATCATGACTGGTTGCAGTTAAGTACATCAGTGATCCAATCATTCCTCTATATATAGTTTCATTGACTGGTTACCAGCAAGACTAGGCCCTAGATTCTTTGGAGGAACCATTGGTGTCTTTACTGAGGAAGTATCAGAAATTTCATATTTCTATAGTATGTTCTTTTAGGAATACGAAAAAGTCTCGGTCACTTCCAATGTATCGATAAGTACCTCGTAGTATAATATATGGAAACTAGCTAAGCTAACCGGGATTCACATAAGAATATCCCTTATGTGTGATCGGATCGATGTAAGGGTATAAATACAATGATACATGCCTTGGGTGGGTTGGTTTGGTATTTTCTATACACACACATTTCTTTCTCTCACTAAGTGTTCTAACCCACTCTTTCTCTCTCTAGAATTTCATCTCACTTAGTCATTCGTGATTGTAGGTTTGATATCCTACAATTGGTATTAGTCACCATGGGGTGATATCGTGAGTTTGTGTGCGTTTATATCTTGTTGTTCATCATTTTTTGTTGTCATTTTGGTTTTGTCATTTGAAAATCAAAGGCAGGATTTTTGTGTTTAAAAGTGTTAAAGTTTATGTTTTTAAGCAAGATCTAGGCCTAAGATAACTAGTTGTACAAGAAAAATCAAGATAAAAACATCAAAAGGGGTGCGTTTTTGGTGATTTTTTGTCAAAAAGTATGTTTTTTATGAAGCTAGCGATTTATGTTTGTTTCTTGAAGCTAGCGAAATACGATTTTTTTTTTGGGTAAAAGGGACAATTTATCCCCGGTAAATTATATTACACCAAAAAAACATTTAAGAACAATGGAATGTGGCTGAAGTACCACATTTACCTCAAGCAAAGCTTGAACTTCCACTAAACCATATGTGACATGCCACAATATGGAAACCCTATTACATTAACAATGACTCCAATAGGGAAAAACCACTTAAACCTACACAAACATACAACTTGGAACATAAATATTAATACAAGATAGATTCCGATAGATTCCAAGCGTTAATCATCTCCAAAGCACTTCTAGTCGTCTTAAAACGACAAGACAGCAACTTGAGCCTCACCGTATGCATAATACACTCGACCACCTGATTGACCGTTCTCTTAGAGTTCTTGAAAAGACGACCATTCCTCTCTTGCCATATGAAATACGAAGTGGCAGCCACCACGAGTTTAGCAATGATACTTTTAGAAGTTCTCCTTGTCGCAAAGGGAAGAATGTCACTAACAACCTCATCCATAGCATCCGACGAGTTAGGAAGACCAGCCAACGCCTTCAAACCATGCCAAACCTGCTGTGAATAAACACATTCAAAAAAAAGATGATCGTGGGAATCTGGTTGTGTTTCACATAAAGGGCACACCATAACACCCGTAGCATCCCACGGTCTCAATTGATCTTGAGTTTTCAACCTACGACGCAAGACGAGCCAAAGATGAACTGCATGACGGGGAATGCAACAAGAGAACCAAACCACATCACACCAATCCACCTTATCATTTCTATGCCGAATAGTATTCCAAACTACATGGGCTGAAAAGCGAAATACGATTTTTGATGCTGGTGATTTATGTATTTCAAGCGAAACACGTATGCGAAATATCTTTCATGCGGTTTATGACAGGTTGAAGTTCAAGCGATTTATGTCATTTCTTAGAAATGAAACTCTGCTTAATTTTTCTTAGGTCAAGTGAAACATGTCAAGCGAAATATGCACGCGATTTATGTATTCATGCGATATATGACAGGTTGTTAATTCAAGCAAAATACGTAATTGTGCAAAATGAAACTCTGTCCAATTGTCATAAACCAAGAGAAACATTACATTGACAAATTCTTTGAGAAACATTACAATGACATATTCCTTGAGAAACATTACAGTGACATATTCCTTGAGAAACATTATAGTGACATATTCCTTGAGAAACATTACAGTGTCATATTATTTGAGAAATATTACATTAATCCAAAAAGATTTTATTTTTTTCTACGGTTTGTCTTGCTTTGTAAAATCCCGTGAAATACTTGGATTTCTCGGTTTTAGTGAAGATTTGTAAAATCCCGTAGAACAATAATCTTAATCACCTTCAACAACAACTCTTTAACACAATCCTTATTTATCACTATTCGATCAATCGTTAATCATTTCACTTTTCAATTAAAGCAAGATGACTACTTTAGCAGAACACATAATTGTTGTGTTGACAACCGTCCACCTATGCTTGATAAACCATAGTATAAGTCTTGGAAAATTCGTACGGAACTCTACATTCAAGGTAAGGATAAAGGACGGATAATACTTAACTCACTTGAAAACGGTGCCCTTGTCTGGCCTATTGTTGCACTAGAGAATGGCATTGTTGTCCCAGACTTCATGGAAGAATATCAACAAAGAAAAAGCTTCAAGTAATTGTGATCTCTAGGTACCACACTATTGTTCTTCGGTGTCTTCCACCTAGATGTCTATGCTTGTTAATCATTAGGAATTTGCAAAGACATATGGGATAGAGTTAAGTGCTTATGCAGGCACATCATTTATCACAAGCTAAGAACAGAGTGAAGCTGTTTGTCGGTTTGATAAGTTTCTTCTTACCGTGAAAGGTGAAACAGTGCCTCAATTTTTACCTTACGATTTGCTCAACTTATCAATGACATGAACATCATTCAAATGACCATGCAACCAGTTTAAGTGAATACTAAGTTTCTAAATAGCCTTCCACCAGAGTGGGGTAAATTTGCTACTGATGTTAAGTTAGCTAGAGATTTGCATACGTTGAACTATGATCAACTATATGCGTATCTTGAACAACATGAGGTACATGCTAATGAAACTCGCTTAATGCATGAAAGATTTCCTGATCCACTTGCCTTAGTTGCAAACTATCATCAACAACCATCCCACTTCAACAACTATCATTCTTAGTACACCACTCCTCAGTATCAACAACAGTTTTCACCTCCTACTCAACATGTGTACTCTTCACCACCACAATAAAACCCTTATGGAGCACCTTATCATCCACAACAATACCCAACTACATATCTAACTAACCTTAACCACACTCAACCCTCTGTTACTTAAAATGCATATCCATCACTAACAATTCCACAACAACCTCAAGCTGAGTTTCCCCAAATAGACTCAGGTCTTGCTGTTCCAACATTCCTTCTTGGTGATGACCTAATTGCTTGTATGAACAAATCAATGGCATTCTTGTCAGCTGTGTTTACACCACGTTATCCCTCAACCAACAATCAACTTAAATCTTCTTACAATCTGAGGAATCAAGCCACTGTTCAAGATGGTAGAGTCACCGTTCAACAAGTTCAAGGAAGACAAGGTCAGAATGTTGTCGGTTCAGGTTTACAAGGGAATGCTTCAGGTTCAAGGGGAAATACATAAGGTTAAGTAAAGGTTATCAAGTGCTATAATTGTCAAGGTGAAGGGCATATGGCTAGACAGTGTACTCAGCCAAAGAGAAGAAGGGATGCAACATGGTTTAAGGAAAAGGTCTTGCTTGTTCAAGCACAAGCTGAATCAGGTATGTAAACTGAATAAGTAATTACTTGGTATAAAGCAAGCCACAAGACAATGAAATGTCAAGCTTACCACTGCCTTGGTTGAGCATGAATTTGATCAAAGCAAATATGATTATCCTTTATATATAAAGAAACTAATAACGTTTTTATTGCTTTGCTTGTATATGTTAAAGATGTAGTGATCACAAGTAATGATAAAAATGAGTAGCAAGTTTTTAATAAAAAATGTGGGTTTGCCAGAATATTTTTTTGGGATTGAAATTTTGGAAAACGAGAAAGGTATTTGTATGGCTAAAAGGAAGTACTATTTCAAGTTATTGCATCAGTTTGGTCTGCTTGCCGCCAAGCATATGATAACTCCTTTACTTGAAAATTATGCTTTAAACTGCAAAGAGACGAACACTGATAAATTTTTGAAAAACATTATTAAGTATTAGAAGTTAGTATGCAAACTTATCTACTTAACTCAAACTGGACCATATATATCTTATGCAATTTAGTGTCTTAGTCAGCATATGCATGCTCCTCTTCAATCTTATTTAAAAACTGCTTTTGGAGTCGTACAATATTTAAATGCTCCTGGAACTAAACTTCAAATCATTAAAAAATTATGATATGAATCTTAGAGTTTATACGAGTTCAGATTGGGCTAAGTGTCCAGTTACCAGAAAGTCCGTTTGAGGTTTTTGTCTTTAAACATGCAACTGTTTTTAGATCTTATGTTGAGGCATAATATAGATGCATGGTATCCGCAACATGTGAGATTATTTGGATTGCAAATTTGATACAAAGTTAGAGAGTTACAAATGTATGTTCTATAAGCCTTTATAGTGATAGCAGTTCAGCAATTCAGATTATTGCAAACCCAGTTTTTCATCAAAAAACAACACACTTTGAAACTGATGTTCATATTGTAAGAGATAAGGTAACATCTAGGATTTTAAAAACTAAAAAACTTTATACTTATGATCAAGTTGTTGATGTATATACTAAAGCAACTGGAACTATTCAACATTCTAAGTTATGTAGATTGTAGAAAACCTTTTTATATGTTTTCAAAGTGATTCTCTCATTCTTACCCATTTTAAGTTTGAGAGAGGGTGTTGGATATATTACAAACTTGAAATGGTCTTATAATAATTTTATGTGCTAGTTCTTGGTTTCATAAATACAGAGACTAATTGTTGCAAATGTAAAAAGTTTCTATCCAAAGATTTAATTTTGTTCTAGCTTTGGAGAATTCTTGAAGTTGAGGGGCTAAACCGGAGAGTGTTGCTATATATACTCCTTATCCGAGCTAGAGTTTCATAACCCTCATTCATTCTTTGATATTCACTTATTTTTCTCTTCTTTTATTCGATTGTATTGATTAGATCAATCTCTTCATTTGATTAGTTTGTTTGTTCTTTCGGTATTATATGCACATACCAATCTCTTTATTTGATGTGTTATTGTGAGTTTGAGTGTATTGTAGTAAAGTTAATAGCATTCAAATTTTGGGACTATTGTTTCTTTTTTATGTATTGCATCCGTTTAAAGACAATCTTCTGTTAGGTTTTCAGATTAATAAAGTGATGGTTGGTTGTGTGAATATTGATTGTGTTTTTAGATTGTTTCGATACCATTTTTATAGGTATGTTGTTGTTGTACACTCTAGCAAAGCGCTAGAGAGAAGCATACATATACAATGACTTTTTACAAGCTAATATTAGGTTAAATTCAATCGGCCTAAAACGAGACAATTTATAAAGCCTATGACGAATCCAATAATACCACATGACTTTGGTTTCTCCACATAGAGTATCCTTTCTAGTACGTATTGGCTTCAAATCTAAACAAATCAGATTCATAAAACCGCATGGTTGTAATTAGAAGCATTTGGGTGAGATTGTGATATATTTACTCCTGTTTCACTCTATAACGCCCCCAAAATCATGTCGCAGCGGAAGTACGTGTCCGGGGGAGTTACTTCATAATACACAACTCTAGATACAAGAGAACGACCTCTAAATGTGTCGTTTGAAAAGTAATCTCGTTGATTTTCTAAAATTGATATAATAGTTGTCCCATAATTGCACCACAATGAAAAGCTTGAAAAAAATACAACGAGATTTGATCATTTGTAAAAATCCAGGTATGAAATCTGTGGTATATCTTATATCATAACAAGGGGTCGATTCTTGAACTTGGCTAGTTTCTAAAGAGAGAAACACATGAGAGAGATTTTCTAGTGAGAGAAAATGTGTTTTAATATGAAAAGTGTAAAATGACTAGCTTGCCTCTTCCAAAGTTGGAAGAGGCTTATATAGTTCTTACAAAATACCGGGTATTAGTACCCGANGCATAAAACCGAAAGACATACGATTAACTATTAAACTACGAACTATTATAAACAATAAATATACGGGGTGACCGAGTCTTTTACTCATATCTAACAGTATTTATCTTTTTAATTTAATTCAAAAGGGTATATAGGTAAAATTACATTTTAATTTTTTTTTGAATTCTTTTATTAAAAAACGTTTTTTAGTTCCTAAATTTTAGGAATTTTTTTAAATTTTTTTTTTCTACAGGTTTAATTTTAAAAAGCTAAGGTGCATATGTGTTTTTTTCAAATAATCTAATTTTATATATGTTTTTAGTATTCAATTGCTTAAACTTATAATGTGTTTTGGTCATAATTATTTACACAAGTGCATGAAATGACAAATATAAATATTTTACTAGTCCTATATACATTTCAAAACAAAAACATTATACACAAAATATAAAATCAAGTGATATACAATTCAAATAAAAAATTCTAAAAGTAACAAATAAATGAAACTTTAGACGTGTCTACTAATATTTAACCGAACCAAAATGGTGTTGTCGTATATGCATATGTATTTTCCCTCATTAGAGATTCTCGATTTCTTGGTATGCATATGTGCATTCGAGTTGATCCATATGCCCTTGTATACACGCATTCAAGTTACTCTTTACTTTTTTATCATAACCATCTTCTCGCTAGATAGTTTGTACAAAACACACGTGCACTCTTCATGTTGCTCATCAGACTCGTACCTATAACCACAAGCAATAAATAAACGAATTATTTAAACATAACAACAAACAAAACACATATGCACAACCTTTTGTTATGAGACTCAAGGGTTTAGGTTGACAACAAAGCAACTCCACTGCTGGTTCTACGTGTATGGTTTAGAATGCGTTAATTAGGACATACGCGCACATTTTCGAGAAACATATATGCACGCTTTGGAGTAACATGTGTGCACGCATTCTAATAACATCTTGATACACAAACCACTTTTTTGTCAGTCATACATGAAGTGCCATGATAAACTAAAATAAAAACACAGACATACAAAATTTAATTATAAACTTTAAAATCTCAGATTCTTAAGATTAAAAGAACATTTAAGAAACACTTTTAAACACAAATAATAACCTCGAAACCGGAAGATGTGTGCTTGCATCATTGCATGTGTTGATGTTTCAAAATCACAAACTAGCAAATAAAATCATACACACATGAAATTTGCAAACAACAGTCACTTAAAGCAATTTTTTATTACAAGACCCGTGACGTCGTGAATTAATTAAACGTCTCTTAATCCTAAATTGCTTAAAACTCACACCTTTTCATTTTTTTTATAGGCACGTGTATTAAACACACAAACAATACATATAAATTGAAAGGGCAAAGATCCACAATCAAGTAACTTTAGCTTTTCAATCTGATCGAAAACCAAATATAATTTATTAGATCTAAGATTTTGTCATATAGAAAAAATCTTTTGTTTCAGATTAAAACCGAATAAACATATAAAAAGACTTTATGTAACAAATTAAACAAACATATGAAATACATAAAAAACTCACACGCGAAGATCAATAGAGGACCGCGACATAGATGGCTACGGCTCATTTTTTTTGGAGGAGGCAAAGAGTTTTTTTTTTACGGTTTCTTTGAGAAGGAGATGATGACGGTGGTTTTGTTTGAAAGAGAGAATCTGGTTATCATTTTTAGCCTAATTATGGTATGTAAATCAAAAGGATGGTTTTAAAATAAATAAAATGATATTCCAGTAATGCCCTTCCAACACCTATAAAATAAAGCACAATATTCTTATTATTTACATTTATACCACACTCATTTATATCCATTGATAAAAAAAATGAAGGGTGTAGATTGGTTCTCGCAGTTCTCGACTTTCATTTGGTTCTGAAAAGAACCTCACACTATATATATATATATGTGTATATATAAATATATATGTATATATAAATATATGTAGAATCTAGTTAAAATGGTGTAGGTGCTTAAAGTTGTTAAAGTGAGAAGCAATAAAAATTGGACAAATGTCACATTATTTAATTAGTTGTTGGTCCGTGTACGATTTGTTAGTTTGTGTACGAGTTGTTGGAGGTTTTGGTTCGTGTACGAGCAATTGGTTTGCGATTTTTAATAATATAAGTTTCTTGTGTATCAGTTGTTTATCATAGTTTAGCATTTATTTGTTAACTCATATGTAACTTGTAAGAGTGTATCATTCAATTAGCGAATAAAATGTATATTTCTATTAATAGTCTTTTATGAAGCAAAATTATGTATCATATGTATCAGCTATAAATGATGGCGTATCAAGTTTTTTTGTGGTTGTACATCAATTTTTTGTATAAGATTTAATTTTATGTATCTACTATTATATAAATCACATATTAATTAATAAATTCAATGGTTAAGATCACTTCCCATTTTAACAACTTTAAGCTACTACACTACAATAACCCTCCTCATATATACATATACATATACATATACATATACATATACATATACATATACATATACATATACATATACATATACATATATATATATATATATATATATATATATATATACACACACATATATATATGTTGAGATTAAAAGACTTCTTGATGATCTTGTAGTTATTGCTGCTAAGGTTAGAGTTACTGCTGTTAAGCATAACTTAGTGTTGCTCATTAACTTTGATGAAACATAT
The DNA here is from genome assembly GCA_026074375.1 of Tanacetum coccineum. Classification (NCBI taxonomy): domain Eukaryota; kingdom Viridiplantae; phylum Streptophyta; class Magnoliopsida; order Asterales; family Asteraceae; genus Tanacetum; species Tanacetum coccineum. The sequence goes on from BQNB010014574.1 coordinate 56,048, forward strand.
GCTAAGTAGTTAATGCTGTTAGTATAAAGTTAATACTGCTAGTTTACAGTTACTATTGTTAGTATATATTAGTACTACGAGTACAAAGTTAAGACGGCTCAGTTGAAGTTAATACTTCTAGTACAAAGACTGCATGAGGTTACAACTGTTAGTAGAAAGTTACTACTGCTAGTGTAACTTAGTACTGCTAGTATATGTTAGTACTGCTAGAGTAAAATTAGTTCTGCTGGTGAAGATTGAAGAAAATATTATAAGTAGTTACTACTGCTTGTACATAGTTAATGCTGCTGGTACAAAGCTACAACTGCTGAAAAGATTAAGACTGCTAAAAGAGTTTCTACTGTCAATGGATGGATAAAGACAGAAGAAAAGATACAGATATATATATATATATATATATATATATATATATATATATATATATATATATATATATATATATAT
>BQNB010014574.1:57461-74842 GCA_026074375.1 Tanacetum coccineum
AGTAAACCGTTAGCCTTACCGTGGGGACGGACCCCACGATTAGACTCCGGCGTGAGAGTAAGTATTCATATTGTCAGAGTATATGTCAGAGAGAATAAGAATAATTGTGTACCTTTTAGGGTGTACTATGACCCCTATTTATAGGTGTCTAGTACTAGGGTTTCCTAGTATTTTGGTTGCTTTAGTAGTGGCCAGAGTGGGCCCCTTGTCGGGCAAGGTTCCGTGGTAATCGTGTGAACGGCCGCGGACGGATCGTTTATAATTGGATCTGCGGACGGATCGCTGGGTTCGGGCCACGACCAATGCGAGATTGGGTTTTACTACGGCCCAAAAGCCCAAGTAATAGTGTGGCCCAAGCCCAGAGGCTTGGTACACCTATTACGTCATCAGGTTGTGTCTCACAGCCTGATTGGCCAGTAGTTATTTGTGAGGCCTGATAATGATTAATAACAATAATTGCTGGCCAATCAGGCTGTGACACACAGCCTGTGTCCTCACCTTAACATGTGCCCCTAGGGCACATGTTAGAAAAACCCTTTTTTTAAACTCACAATATTACACTACAAATATATCTCATTAAGTACAATTTAAATCCACAATCATTTAATTAAGAAGCTTCTCACACAACAAAATGATAATATTAAAACACAAACCCTTTGGTATTTTCTAAAATCTTAGACAGTACTCTAGAAAAAAAATTCAATATATATTCAAATTTTATTACATACCCAATAAATCAATCATAGTCATCAATTTTTTCATCAAATTAAAAGACCTCACTTTCCACCTCGTTTTTAAAAACAAAATACTACGTATCTCACAAACCGTTAATTGTTACGCAAAACGAACCATATCATCGCGGCGAGAATTAAATCATGTTTCTGTAGAGGGGCACTTCTTTATAGTTTCGACGAACTCTTTTTTCGATTTTTTTTTCAATTGCGTCTTGGTATGTGCTTAATTACACATACCATTTTCCATTAAAAACGGACTTAAAAGACTAAAAACGTACCAAAGATACATTGTATTTGTATTATGTTTTGCATTTGAATTTGAATGTTGCTAGGAACGGTATTCAAAAAGAAAGCCAAAAACGACAAAACTAAGCACGGGATGGAAAAGACAGAAGTCAATCCGAAGCCAATGTCAGTCAAAGTTAAAGCTCAGACAAATGAAGAAAATATAAACTTGAGGACTTTAAATGCAAACCTCAAGTTGTATTACAAAAGAAAAAAGACAGGGTCGAACTTGCCAAACCGTGGCAATCGGTTCAGTTATGCAATAAAGGTTATAAGAGATGAGGGGCAAGCTGGCCAACCTTCCCAAAACTCATTTTTCTACGCCCAACAAAACCCAGGTAACAGAGTAAGGGATGTTTCTCATTACTTCTCCTGCCAAAACGTCTAAAACCCTAGAAAAATCATTTCATCATCATCTGTTCCCCCCCCCAGGTGTATAAGTGCCATGTTGGCAATCCCTCACCATTCCCAAGTATTTTCGATGGCTATGATTGACTCCAAAGAAGCACAAAAGAAATTGAAGGCTGGGATTTCGTCTAAGAATGCTCTCACACAACAAACACATTGTGGTTTTTGTCTCACAAAAGAAACACAACCTGGAAGACCAAGGATGAAGAAACTAGTATAAATAGGACCCTTTTGTAAGCCTTTAAGGCAACTAGTTAATCTTAGAATATCTTAGCTTAATTTTCAATATAACTTACCTTATTTTAAAGTCATTTACAGCTTTCACTTTCAGCTTTGTAACACTTTCAAGTTTTAATGCAAATTTGAGGTTTTAAGTCAATTTACAATTCCAAGTGTTAAGTTTCTTAATTGTGCTGTTTTGTGTTCAAAAAGCTCTCAATGCAGCTTATTTATAAGCTGCTTTAATTAAGTAAATTTAAAAAGTTAAGTAGTTAAGAGAAAGTCACAAAAATCACTCTCAAATACACCACAGCTTATTTTATGGATGATAAGCCAGTTCTGGATGGGCTTATGGACTCTTACTAGCTTGTTTTATACAAGCTAGAGCTTGTAGACTCTTTGTTTGACCCTGTTTTGAGCAATCTGTGTTGTATCGTCTCTCTTTTTCTTGTTAGAATGAATTGCGTATTAGTGTTATTTGTTACTTATGTTTAATTATTTGTGCTTTTTATCCATGTGGTTAGTGCTTTATCTTGACTTAGGTGTTAGTTTAAAATAGTTTGTATCACTTTCTTCAAGTTAAGTACTGTTAGTTCATTAATAACAACTGCAATGTTAGTTTTGAGTTACACTGTTAGACAAATTCAGCTTATTTAAGTGCTTTATTCTTAATTCTAAAAGAGCTGCTTATATAGTGTTTATTTTGTTATGGGATAATCTGTTTTTAAATCAGTTGAAAAAGAAAAATGATTTTGGAAAAACTTTTAGGGTGTTTAGAACAAGCAGTATAACTACAAGTTAGTAATGCTGGGTCATTTTCTGGATTCAAAGGTAGCAGTACTAAACTCCAAGTTAGTAACTGTTAGTTAAAACTGTTTGTACTGGGTGGTTCAATTTTAGCTTTATCAGCTTTATTATTTCTGCTTATTTAAGATTTTCTTAGCTTGTTAAAAGTTGAACACAACTACCCACCCCTAATACACATCTATTATTTTTAAATATTTATTTTTCCTTAGCTTTTTAGAGTAGATTAAACCATTTTCCTTTACTGTCTTTAGGAGTAAGCTTATTTAAGCTTATTTTCCTTTTCAAAGTATTTTCAATAGTGTATCAGTTTGTAGCTTTTTAGCTTATTTGCCATTCTAGTTTATTCTAGTTGCTTATTCTTATTACTAAGTGCTTATTAGGGTTAGGTAAATATCTGTTTTAGCTTATTTGCTTATTTCTTGTTTCATTGTGTTTTGTTAAAGCTAGCAGTACTAACTTTAAGCTAGCAGTACTAACTTTAAGCTAGCAGTACTAACTTTAAGCTAGCAGTACTAACTCCAAGTTAGTACTGATAGTTAATACTGTTAGTGCTGTTGCTAGTACTGCTGAGTTTCCTTGCTTAATTTAGCTTAATTGCTTTATGAATCTGCTTATTTAGAGTTAGCTTAGCTTATTTGATTTGTCTTAAGTTTATTTGAGCTTATTTGTGTCTTAGCTTAAAAGTTTCAAGTGTTTGTACCATTTCTAGCTTTTATGCTTGTTCTAGCTTATTTTCCTTGCTTATTTTTGAGTGCATTTGCCTATTAGGTTTAGTGCCCAATCATATCCAAATCTTTGTCATTCAATCATCAATCATCAATCCGTAATTCGATTTTCCATTCAAGCCTCGTTGGGACATAACGACCCGGAAACACTCTATACTGCTTCCGGTTTTATTGATCTCGTGGATCCTGATCCTTGTTATATATTTATATATGTTTGTATTTATTGGTATCTTATAAGGGGTGAGAACAAGCGAATCACGTCTGCAAGAATCACATGTGATTTGCTATTTTAAAATCAAATGTGATTTTTTTATGAAATCACATGTGATTTTTTCGGACGTAACTGAAAAAAATCAAAAAAAAAAAGTTTGTCGAAAGTATATCGAAGTGCACGTCTACTGAAAGATAAAAAAATACTCGTCGCGATGGTGTATTTTTTGTCGCTTGACGATTTTTCGTTTGCAAGATATTTTATTTTTAAAAAAAGTAAAAAGTAACTTTTCTTTGTTTTTATGAAAAATAAGTGTTTACTAATTGAGTCTTTAGATAATTTTGGGTCTATAATCTCAACTCGTACTCATATCTTTTATTGAGCAACACAAGATAAAAATGACCCTCCGTCTTTAAGTTAATATTTATCTTACTATTTTAAAAATGATATACTCTCTTTATATGTTTATCTTACTATTTTAATAATGATATATTCTTTTTATATGTTTATCTTACTATTTTAGTTTGTCTTAAAATAAGTGTTTGTTTAAAGGATTATGTATTAAAAAGCCATTCAACTATTAAACGTTTTACTTTTAAGTCATTCATATATCAAAACTAACTTATAAACTACTCATATATAAATTTATTTTCGTTTGTACCAATTTCGAATTATTTTATCTCAAAATCTTTAAAACAACAAGAATAAAGCTAAATATAAACATATTGGAACAACACAAATGAATATTGAAATAACTACCACCAAATTGCTTAGTGGTAAATTCCTTGATTATCAAACAAGAAATCAATGGTTTAAATCTTGCTAAGTGTGTACATTTGCCATTTGGGGGTGGCCACGGAAATTTACCTGCGCCGACTCCGAGATATCCAAATGGGTAGTCGCCCTAGGATTAGTCGGCTCGTAATGTCGATGCGGATATCTAAGTAAAAAAGAAAAAAAGTATTGAAATGTAAAATATCAGTTTAAGTCATTGTTTAAGTGCAATTTTAGTTAGCTGAAAGTGAACTAAAATAATTTAACTAATATTTTATATTTAAAATTTTAGTTTTATAATTTTGATATATTAAAGTTAGCTTAACTTTTGAAATTGTGCAAATATTTGACAAAGATTTGAACAAAATTGGCAAAAAAGAAAACTAAAATATATATACTTGAGTCGCCCATATATTAATGTAAAACAACAGATGACCTATAAGTAAAATGTTTAGTAGTTTGATGGACACATCTATCTATACTACATATAAAGTAAAAATATACTTTGTATCTATCTTTGTTTAATGCAAAAAATTAAGTAATTTAAATTTTCATGTATAGTGTAAAAGCGTTAATGCATACAACAAAAAATTATATTACATACACTCTTTAACGCAAATAACATACAAAAAATGTACAACTTTTAAATACACAATCAATATAATACTCTTATTAAAACATCTCATTACTTCAATTTACAAATATTCATGCAATAATAATTAATCAATGCACAAACACAAACTTATTGACTGATCAACACATTTAATATTATTCTTAAAATATCTCTTAATCCATTATACAGACTAATTAATGTTGTTTTAAAACACTCTTAAAATGAAAAGTACATGTTATTATAAATAATGCACAAACTAATAAAACACACAAATCTTCATACAATTTATATGCGGATACATATAGTTTTAAAATCCGGATTATACCAACGACGTCAAGCGGGAACATGAGTGACCACCGGTTCGGCTGGCAAATAAAAGCCGTCCGAAAACGAACCAGAGAGAACCGGCCGAAACCTATAAAAATGAGTGAACCGAGTCTCATCGGTGTCATTTTCTTTCCGTTTTTCTCCAGTTAATCACAGGGTAACCGCCGCCACATCGCGCGGGTACCCTGCTAATAATCTCTTATTTTAAAATTAAAACTAATCAAATTATCTTTTCAGCAAAAAGAAAACTTTTAAATTGGTTTAATTTTTCTAAAATAGAATTTTGTTTTGATCAGGATAATAAAGAATACGGTAAAAGTCATTTATTACCAACCTACTTTCTCATTTGTGTCGAAATGACCAATGTACTTTTTTTTACTTACTACACCCACATACATTCAAATTTTGTTCGATATCATCAATATGACCATAAAATAATTATATTACCTTTGTCTTTTGATCTGAGTGGATGTAGAGAAAACAAGGGTAATATAGTCATTTTATGGTCATATTGGTGATATCGAACGAAATTTAAATGTACGTTGGTATAGTAAGCACAAAAAAGTACGTTGGTCATTTTAGCACAAATGAGAAAGTAGGTTGGTAATAAATGACTTTTACCCTAAGAGCTCACGGTACGGGAGAAAATTTTGGCGTTTTGGCACGAAAACGCCTCACGAAAACGCGAGGACCACAACAGATGTGGTGTTTTCGTGTCTCGCGCCGGTATAACCAGCCGAGATGGTCGTGCGAAAACGCCACACGAAAACGCGAGACACTGTACCGTGTCTCGCGTTTTCGTGTTTGGCGTTTTCGTGCATTATAATTTTTTATTTTTTTTTGAAATTTGAAATTATAGATGGAAGGTAACGGCTAGTAATGTTTATGGCTAAAAAACTAGCCCTTTTTTTCATTTTTGACCCATTTTCACAATATAAAACCCAAACACATCTATCATTTTTTATACCATACTTTCTAAACTTCTATTTTTTTTATACCACCACTTCCAATTATATAAAACTTCACCAAAATGAATCCCAATCAATGGATAAACAACTACTTCAACGAGCTATAAATACCGGACACGCAATTACCTAATTCTTCCTATTCGTCTAATCCAAATACTCCATCATCCGCAAACTCCATCACCTCTAATACCAATCAAATTCCGACACGCCCCAATATACCAAACTCATTCGCCAACTTCTAAACCCCATCTCCAAACCCATTCATGAATTGTACTCCCGAGCAATTTTCTACATGGTTTTCACAAACTCAATCTTCTCAACAACCAACAATCACAACAATTCCAACAATCACAACAATTCCAACAACTGGCTTTCTTTTTCAGATTGGGATGTTTGGTTCTTTTCTATTCGTCTTCCGGGTAAAGTTAAAAGTCTATTGGAAGGAGTCTTCTACGTTGCTTGGTGGTATATTTGGGGTTTTCGGAATCTCTCCATCTTTGATGATATCAAGCCGTCCAGATCGATTCTGTTTGAGAATATTGTCTCCTCGTCCTTCCTTTGGTGTAATAGTAGAAGTAACAGGAAGTTTTTAGGGATAATTGGCTTAAAAACCCTCATTTAATTTCTTTGTAAGCTCTTTCTAACGTCTTGCTAGTTTAATAAATTTAACCGTTCAAAAAAAAAATTCCAACAATCTCAACAATATCCTCAACATTCGTCTCAAGTACCACAACAATCGAATGAACCCGACGAGGGCGGCCCGTCACACAAACAAGGCCGAAAAAAATCCATGGCCAAAAAAAATACGGGTCAAAAAAATGATAATCGGGATAGAAAAACCGATCGCACCTTTTGGACTCAAGACGAGGAACAACTTTTGGCGGAATGTTTCATTGAAATATTCGAAGATCCGAAAAATGAGAATGACCAAGCGAGAGATACTTTTTGGTACAAAATTCTCGACGTGTACAACGAGCGAGCCGAAGAAAATGGTTGGAAGGTGCGAAACAAAAATATGTTGACGGGTAAGTGGACCCCGATGAATCGAGATGTACAAAAGTTTAACTCGATTTATGACCAAACCAAACTTCTAAGTGGCGAAAATGAAGACGATTTGTTCGCACGGGTACTAATATTTTTTAAAGATCAAACCGGAAAAGAATTTACGCATAGGAGTGCGTGGCTTTTTTTGAAAAATAAATTCAAATGGAAAAACCCCGAGTCTACGCAAGCAAGAAGATCCCGAGGACGGGTAACCGAAGAAGAAGAGCCGGAAATGTTTGGAGAGGATGCTATCCCGCGTCCACCCGGGGCTCATCGAAAAGCAAAAGTTCAACGTTCTTCAAGCTCGACGTCCGCCACTTCCGGTTCACAAAAAGAGCAATTTACCGAGTTGATGCAAACACAAATAAATTTGGACCGTGAAGCGAAAAAAGAACACATGGAGCGCGAGCTAGCCGCGCGTCTCGCGGTTTGCGAAATTCAAAAAAGAAACGAAGAATTGAAGATACTAACTTTCGACACTACGGGGATGAACCCGGCGAACGCGACGAAGATCGAGGCTTTGAAAGACGCGGCCCGGGCTAAATATTTTAATTTCTAAATTGTTGTCACATTTTTTATATGTATTTTTTTTAAGTTTATGTATTTTTTTTAAGTTTATGTATTTTTTTAAGTTTATGTATTTTTATTTATTTAAGTTTATGTATTTTTTTTATTTAAGTTTATGTAATGTTTTTTTAGTTATTAATGAAATTAGAATTTGAATTTTATAAAAGTTATTTTTTTTATATGTATAGAATGAAAAAAATAATAAGAAGAAAAAGTAGGGTCCCTATAACACCAGAAATGTTGGTGTTTTCGTGTATTTTAATGTTATAAAAAAAAGTGGTGATGTGACACTACTTTTTCACGATGGCACGAGCACGGCGGCTCAACTGTACCTGGAGCTCTAAAGAATAATCGAGAATAGTTTAAAATAGCAAATACAGTGATCTTTCATGTGAAACCTAACCACCTAACCAGGTATCTACCTGCTCATTGCTGTCAATGAAATTACCTTTTGAATCGCAATAGTTCACTTTTGGAATTTGTTGCTAGGGTTGTGACTAAAAAACAAAAGTTGATATCAAAAGGAGATAATGTCTCCCCTTTTTGTTTGATAAAACCTTTTTTGTATGTAGATGCAGAAATGATGATAATAAAATCTTATAATTGTTGGGTTTTTACAACTATAATTAACCATTAATCTACACGAGTACGTAGCGGAAGATATAAACACGTATAGAATATGTAATTAACAAAGAGATCAATTACGCGTACCTTTTAACAATTAATGAATACACCGTCTTGAATATACGCATGTGTATAATAAATGATACCATGCTAAAATCACCCAAGATCTAAAATAAGATCTCTCTACTTTAACACACACAATACGTTCTTAACAAACAATTAAGTATGCTAGTACTAGTAGTGATAAAGCCACCAAACGCCTTCGACTCTTAAATCAATCAACACGAAAAACCCTTTAAGGGTTGTTTTGGTTCGATCGCAAAAATCAAAACCCTAAGGGTGTTTGGCTCGATCGCACGGCACAAGGGAGGGAGAAGAAGAGAATTTAAGGATTTAGTTTTTCAAGTTATGAGAAAACTAAACACCATAATCCTCTATTTATATCCTCCTAAACTTGGCTTGCAAGTTATGTAATTCCACCTCCTCTTGATAGTAGGAAATAATTTGGCTTAAGGGGAAAAAATCCCATACTTTCTTTTTCTTCATAATTGCATATTAGTCATTCTTTTTAAATATTAATGACTAATATAACTCCCGTTAAATACTTGTTAACATTTAACGCTCGTTTAAGCTTTATCACTTAAATATATTACATTTAATATATTTATTATTAATTGTTTTACTTATTAACGCGTGCGTCCCCGTAGACTCGAATAAACGTTTCAGACATATATTATTTTACGTGGACATAATCCAACAGCTCCCACTTGGACATGTACCAAATAATATAATAACATTGGTAAGCGTCTAGCAACACGCCGATGCTCCCAGAAATATCCGAGTGTGGTTTCATAAAGTCACAGATAAATGATTTATGTATTTACAATCCCTTTGTTTCAGATACCGTGTTAAAAATGGATATGGATCAAAGTCATTCCATTATTTAACGATTCTGTTTCTCGTATATATGATTAATCATGATTACCAAAAATCATTGAGACATATCTACCTGAGTTTTTGGGTACGGCCACACATACATCTGATTAACCCTACGAGGGGCCCAGTTGCATAATACTTCAACTATTGAAGGAACAAATTCTTTATTAACTACAAGTGCCAAGTCATATGCTTCAAAATCACTTCTGAAAATAGTCCTTATTAGCTACCTTATTCAGGATAACTTAAACTACATCAAGAAGGATTATCCACACATGCAAGACCTACTTGCATCTCAAGTCTAAGGATTCAGTAAATTAAAATCACTTACAAGATTCACTTAATGACGCCGATCTATAAAGTGATAATCTTGTTAGTTAGGGAAGTCCAACATTCATCTTATGAATATCATGTGAGTTTGGCGGACACATCCTTTAATATCCAAGATATCACCATTCACTTAGATTTATCTTAGTTCAACAATATTCTTATACTGTTGATCGACAATGGACTAATTTAGAATAATAAATATTATTCACGGATTAAACATGCAAATATAAGACACAATTTATATTAAATATAACTTCATACCACGTATCTTTATCATAATAAAATTGTCTTAACATCCCTTATCCAAATACTAAATAGATCAAATGCATGATAATTCTAGCTGACGAATCATGCCTCAAGATACGACTGTCGTACTTGTTGACAAGGCATAGATTTCATTAATTTCAACTAGCTTTGATCTTTCAGAATTTTGAGAATACTTATTTCAAGAATTCAATTGATGAAGTTGTTGAATATCTATGATGATTGTTTGTTTATACAAATATCTCAATATTAACACACTATATCTCATAAGGTGTGTGACATCAACTATTGACAACAATCATCTTTCGCAGCTTCCAAAAGTGTAAAGTATTCTTATTCTTTAATGTATAATGCAACTATGCTCTCAGTTGAGCACAACTAGTCCACATGGTCATCATCAAAAATGAAGTCATACCATGACTAGTATTGAGTGTCATCTCAATTCGATTTTGCATTCGTGTACACAAACAACCCCATGCTTTTAAAATTCGTAAACAATGCATATTCGCTTAATAATGTTTGGCACATCATGAACTCCAAGTTCATTGGTTTATTCTAATTGCACAACAAATTGTTGCAATATATATCTTTTGATTTTCATTACTATGGACAAATCCATAATATAAAAAGATTTCCAGATCCAAACATATTCTATTAAAATATTCAATTCAATGATTATCTAATAACTTTCGATTAAATACCAATGTTGTTAAATCATCTTGCATTCATGCATGATACAACTATTGTATGTTAAATTGTGTTGGATTTATATATCGCATGTGTTTATAGCAATAAACATATTATTTCAAGGTTGTACATTTAGTTTCCTAAATCTTTCAAGTGAAGAAAACCTGAACATAATACTCCCACTAGCTTTTAGGAATACTCAGGAGTTATCTTTATTTAACAATAAACATAAGATTATCCTCCTAGATGCTTGCAAACCATACTTGGATTCTTGCCGCTTGTACCCTTTATAAAGATTATATGAATTCATAGACTCCTTTGATTACTCACCATCCTCGCAATAGTAATCATTCAAGAAAAAGTTTTAAATTTCATTGTCATATTTCATCAATATGAACACTAATATGATAATCAATCATCTTTATATAATTAATGCGCATAGAAAGAATATTTAATCACAATCAATTGCTTGTGTATGATTAAAAATCTATCATAATGCATGCATCAACTATGTGTACAAAATTGTCCTTATGAGTTTGAAACCAAGAACCAAACCACTTGGGTTTTTCTTCTCTTTGATGAAACTCATTTTAACTTTACAGTGTAACCGTTTAGTTAAAGATCAATCAAGTTCCAAAAATGATTATCTTTATGGACATCATCGTATCATTCATAGTTTGAGTCATTAACCAAATTAAAATTTCAACAATGCATCTTAATGGTTTCACCATGAAACCAAATTCAAAATTCAATGCATTTTAATGATTAACAGGTTCATCATGATCTTGTGACTCATATTCCTCAATATTGATATAACATTTATCAATCAAGTATTTGAGGTTTCCTTGCGGATCTATGAACGAATTCAAGCAAAATCGTTCAAAAGGGTGATTTATAAGTGATTTTATATGATAAAAGTCGTTGTTCTTCGTGGAGGTTTGCCAGAATTTCTTCACGACGGGTTGCTTAAATATAATATTTTATTTAGTAGGTGACCAACTGTCTGACACACGGCGGGTTGCTTTGGCGGCGAGTTACTTAACATCGCTGCGAGTTGCTCAAGAGGCGAGTTGCTTTATACTAAGCAGCGAGTTGCTTAGGCAGCGGTTTGAACAGGTTGACAGCGGTTTGAATATTTTAATAGCAAATATCTAAAGGAAACTCTGGCGGTTTGAAAACTCAGTGGCGGTTTTGAGTAAAATTTAGACGGCTACTGGTTTGTTTTATTTCTTCGCGTGCCGGGTGCTGGCAGTAGTTGTGTTCGGCGGAGTTGCCTTTAATTTCACCAACGGGTCTGCCTTAATTCTTTTTGCCAGCGGTTTCGTTAGCCTCTGGCGGCGAGTTGAGCTACTGTCATAGCATTGAAATATTTTCTAACTTGGGACTCATAATTCACTTAAACAAGAAACGGAATACGTTAACCTTACCATTTTTTAACGTACATTCATAATCATTGATCGATCAAAACATTTCATATCATAATAAAATAGATGTCTAGTATGTCAAATGGACTTCCATGTGTGCGCGTTCTAATCACTGCCAACCAATGCTTATAGATTCAGACTTCTGAATCTTGGCTACAACGTATACGTCCTGTACTGTCTAGGAAAGGATAATGGAGGAATATAATGAAGTCATAATGAAGGACATTTTCATTTTATTGGGACGGTTCAGATGTTATTGCTGGTGGAACTGAGGTGCAGTTCAACATGGTCAGTCCGTGGCTTAGGAGTCCTTATACGGACTTTAAGCTGAAGAAAAGGAAAGGTATAAGCTGAATTCGTGCAAACCAATAACCCTACTTCAAGGTATACCAGAAGACAATCTCTCACTCATCAACACTATACTGACGCCAAATACATTTGGAAAGCGTGTGAAGATGATTCTGGAAGGTTCTGAGTTAACTAAGGATGGACAGGGTATCTTAATATATGATGAATTTGACACTTGATCAAATCAAAGGAGAAACCTTCAAGGATACTTTGTTAGGGTTACGACGCTCATTATGTACATGAGGAAACATCAGATGACCTGCCCAGGATGCAGCTTAACTCTAAGTTTGTTGAACAACATGTTACTGAGTGGAGTTGATTCACTAACTAAAGTACAAACTTAATAGAGGTTTGATAGGGAGTCTAATTTGATCAGCTTTATGCTTTTGAAGCAACATGAGGTATCATGCTAATGAGATACATAAAAATGATGAAAGGTTACTTTAACACCTAATGATCTTTTGGCACTAGTGTCGAAATGCCTCAGTTCAGCAGTATCCAACAAAATAATCTAAGTCTCCTCAATCTCAAATGACCCATCTCCTGCTGACAATCTTTAATGGACTCAGGAAGTTGCTTCACAGAAAACTTGATTGAAAGTTTATCAACTCTACTTGCCCTACCTCACTCAATCCTACAAATCCATATCTTCCTCATACAAACAATAAACTTTAGAATGTCGTCTAATGCATAGGAAAAAATCTACGGTTTAGACGGCAGAGTTGTGGTTCAAGATGTTCTTGGAAGATACAATGCGAACAATCAAGGAAAACCATTTCAGAGAAACAATGCGAGAGGAAATGTTGTAGATGGGAATGTAGGAGGTCAGAACAGAGGAGGCATTATTAATCTTGGTCCAGCCAAACCCATTAAGTGCTACAACTGTAACGGACTAGGGCACATAGCACGAGAATGTCCAAGGCCCAAGCGACTTAAGATTCAGACTTACTTCAAAGGACATGATGCTACTAATGCAACGCCCAGGAGAAATGGTGCATTTTACTGATGAAGAACAGTCATTGTTTCTTGTAGGAGAACAGGTTACCAACTTTGATGATGATGTGGATAAATTCACCGAGAATGGAATTTGGCCACTCAATGTGGGACATTCAGTCTTTTGAATATGATGATGTGATGCATTCGTCTCTGATGTTGATGAGGGTCCACTACACAAGCATGTTCATGGCAATCTCACTCTGAAGAGCCAATCTACGATGAAGTCGGGCCATCATATGACGCGATATTACTCTATTTGAGGTAAAGATTCATGATACTTTGTAGATCATATGGATGAGTATCAGGAAGTCCACGAGATGCAAGCGATGTCCAACACACTACGTTGTTGACTCTGATGCTGATATACGAGTGAAGTAATATTATTCCGTTTATGATCATTATTTCAAAGAAACGAGCACATGTTGTATAAAGTAATGTATATTCTGTACGAAAATGATGCATGCTGTTAATTCTCGATGAAATGCCTCATGAACAGGGGCGTACAAAGTGATTAGCAAAAATAAGCCAAACTGGTAGTTAAGGATTCAGTGACTCTGAACTTTGCGTGATTAAGGAATTGGTCGGGGAATATGAAAAAAACGAGCAAAGTATGTTAAAAAAAAAAAAAAAAAAAACTTTTGGGGGATAACGATGAATGAATAAATGATGAACAAATGAGAATAATTATCTCAGACCGAAATAGAAAGGGAAACTTCTTTAATAATCAGAACTTCATTCAGCACAAATTCTAATTAGTTCTTTACGTTTGGCCATTATAAGTCAAAGACAGAAGAAGTACAATTTGAAAAAAGGATTTTAACAAAAAGAAAGACAAAATTCCTTGAAGAGTTTTAGATATAAAAGCTAAAGAAAGGTTATGAAGATAGATTATACATACTAGATCAGTCTGTTCAAAGGTTCACATGTTATTTAAACCAAATTGTTTTATGATGAAAATAAAATGGTAGCGATAGGCTCAAAAAATCCCTTATGTCTCACCCGTGTGCAAAGCAAGTTCAACCAGCCCTCTATAATGGTCATGTATTAGTCATGTCCAATCATGCACGGCTATTGTGCTATGACTCAGAGGGACACTCGTAAGTAGCTGAGATAAAACTAGATAAATTTGTGTTGGAAAAGCAATGCCCTCTATGTGTGGAAATAAGTTAGGATTGCCCACCAAGATTAACGCGAAGGAGAACTTCTTGCAACCTTTGCTCCACAAGAAATCTGACCCAGAAACAGATTTATATTTTGGTCCCATAGATGACTAATGAAGAAAAAGGTGAGAGCTCAGTTCCAGAAAACCAATTTCAGCATTGATTAGTGTTCCACCCAATACTCCAAAAGTCAAGTGAAAATTAATCTTTATACACTCACACAACTTTTTACGAAATTTGACAAAACATGTAAAAAGAGAATCATACCAACAGGTCTCATAGAAGGGGAAAGAGGTTTTGAACAAACAAAAAGATGTTACCTCACTGAAGTCATACCATTTTTTAAAACTCTTAAACAACACTTTGAAGGAGTTCAAAAGGCTCTCTTTAAAGAAGTTAAAGGAATGGAATAAATTTTTGATCAAATGTCAGCAGAGGTAGACCAGAATACTGTAGACAAGCAATGTGCTAAAATTGAAAGGAAAACCTTCTCATTGCAAATGAGAATCTAATTGCTAATTGTTTGTCGAATCAATTGATGTTTGCTGTTGAACAATCACGTTGTCTAGATCTTGAAGCTGAGATATCTAAATTACAAAATGAGAATCAAAAGGATGTTAATAATGAAATGATAAGAGGTTTTAACAAACTTGAGGTGGAATACCTGAATTTGCAATTGAAATATCAACACCTTCAAGAAAACTTTCGAAATAACAAATCACAAACTTCTCAGGATGTTCCTGAATTTGACTCATTTTTCAGAATTAAACTTCTAGAAACACAGCTTCAAGAAAAGGACAACGCAATTAGAAACTTGAAAGCTCAAGTCTCTAAAATGAATGACAGAAGTTGTGAAACTTATAATGCTAAAGATGTCACTGCTCTTATTGAACAAAATGAATGCGTTAGAGTGGAACTAGAAAAGGTCAAACAACATTACAAGGAATTGTATGACTCCATTAAGATTACGCGTGTTCACACTAGAGAAAAGACATCTACCATGTTAAATGAAATTGAGAGTCTAAAGGCTCAGTTGAAAAACAAAGTGTCGTGTGTCACTAGTGACTCTGTCAAACCAAAAGTTCTTGCGCCTGGCATGTATGCCATTGATGTTAAACCCATCCCTCATCCCCTTAAGAACAATAGGAGTGCTCATTTAAACTATATCAACCATCTTAAGGAGAGTGTAGAAACAATTAAGGAGATTGTAGAGGAAGCTAAAGTAGTTAAACCATTGGATAATACACTTAACTATGCTTGCCAATACACTAAGCTATCTCAGGAATTGTTAGAATATGTGATTGGCACTTGCCCAAAAAGTTTCAATGAAAGAGATAACAAGGCTCCCTCTACCCCTGTTACTAGGAAAAAGCAAGTTACTTTTAGTGATAAACCAGGAACTTCCTCTAGCAACACACAGAAACACGAAGTGCACCAGAAAGTTCAACAGACTAATATCCCTGTGATTCCCTCTACAGGAGTAAACGATTCCACTGAAGCAAGCGGATCAAAGCCTAGAAGCAATACAAAGAAAAATAGGATCCTGCCTGCTAAGAAGGAGAATAAGAAGGAAGTAGAAGTACACCTTAGGACAAATAAGTCAGTTTGGACAAAAGTGAATCGGGTTGATTCTAGCATTAGCTCTAAGCGTGTTGTAATTAATTCGAATTCTGAATCTGTGTGCAAAACTTGTAACAAATGTTTAAGCTCTGCAAGTCATGAAATGTGTGTTGTTAATATCTTGAATTCTGTGAATGCTACCTCCACTGTTAAAATCGTCTTGAATAAAGGGAAGCAGATCTGGAAACCAAAAGGCAGACTGTCTGATAACAGTTTGTGCAAGACCAAGCGGGTTTGGAAAGCAACGGACAGGAAAGAAACTCGCCTTAGGAAAACTTGATTGTGGTTATCAATGGAGACCCACAGGAAAGAAATTTGCCTTAGGCGAAATGTGCCATTTAACTAAGCTTTCTGTGAAATGTTCTACTCTATATGCTAACCAACAGGACCCCAACAAAATTTGGGGAACCGAAATTCCAAAATCTCCAAACTCGACTGTTTTCAAATGCAGGTACTCTACACACTCGGACTGTTTTAGAATGCAGGTCGTACATGTCATCCTTTGGTATCTGGACTCAGGCTGTTCAAAACATATGACGGGGAATCGTTCAAAGCTCAAGAACTTTGTGGAAAAGTACACGGGTCCAGTCAGATTCGGAAATGATCACTTAGGAGCTATCATGGGTTATGGAGATTATGTTATGGGTGACAGTGTGATCTCAAGAGTATACTGCGTGGAGGGACTTGGACACAATCTATTCTCTGTAAGGCAATTTTGTTATTCTGGTCTTGAAGTTGCCTTCAGAAAGCATACTTGCTTTGTTCGTGATTTTAAGGGTACAGATCAACTTGGAAAAAGCAAGAAGTTCTCCCACCGGCCAAAATCTGAAAATACAAATATGGAAGTTCTTCATACCCTTCACATGGATCTGTATGGTCCAATGAGAGTCCAGAGTATTAAAGGGAAGAAATACATCTTAGTCATCGTGGATGACTATTCAAGATTCACATGGGTAAAGTTCTTGAGGTCAAAGGATGAAACGCGGTTCTCGCAAAGACCAAGCGGATTGGGTGAAAATTCAAATTCATATTTTGTTTTTACTTTATTTTAAATTTAAGAAAATAAAAATACTTTTATTTTTTCTTTAAAAAACTATCTATAAAAATAATTAGATAGAATACCTTCAACCTTGTCAACTCCTCTTTTCGACTCTAACTCTCCCACTCCAGTCGTTGCTTTTCTTTCTGTTACTTCGAAAGTAGCTGCTTCAGCTTCAGCCACTCGAATTTCGTTAAAAGCTCAGAGATTTAATCATGCAAAAACAAATGTAAAAGGACTTGTTTTTCTAATTCGGTTCCATATACTTATG